>JALIZH010015560.1:0-135000 GCA_030522465.1 Rhipicephalus appendiculatus
CGGGTCTCTGTGTCCAATCGGAGTCTTCTGTCTCTCATTGCTCATTAGCAGCGATCGGCATGTTCCAGTAGGAAACACCGGTCCATCACTGCGTGCTTTGCGCCTCCCCAGGTTTCTCTCCTGCGCAACGCCGCGATGAGCGCCAGCGTCAACGCCGCCGCCAGTGTAAGCGTTCGCGCCCGCTGCTTCGCATCTACACATAGTTCACTTTAGCGGGAGATGGTGTAATTTTTTGTTAAATCTGGAAGGTCATGGAATCGAAAATAAAATGTACGCAGTTGCACTCAACGCGAAAGCTCCAGGAAGTACTGATCAGGTTTGCCTGCCCTTCGCCGACGCTGGCGTTCGCGGGAAAGCACGCGCTAGTGTTCCGAAGTAAAAGAAACGTTCATTTCTCATACAATGGCACTGCCTCGTCTCCTGTTTTCCCTCTCCTTTCCCTCACATCAATCCTCATCATCCTCACTTCCCTTTCCTACCCTCTTGCTATACTGCACTATACACGGCTATGTTATGCATAGCCATGTATAGTGTCCCCACAACCTTTCCCTCCTATTCACCCTAAGCACTCCTCCTCGCCATCACTTCCCTTTTCCACCGCCTTGCTATACTATACATGGCTACGTCATGCTTTACCCTCTCCAACGTTTTCTCCTCACATCACTTCCTTTCCCGCCCCCTAGCTATATTATACATGGCTCTTCTATACACGCCTATGGTATACATGGTTTCGCCTGCGTGACACCATACGTGGCATATGACATGCTTTGCCCTCTGCCCTCCTCCTCACTTTCCTTTCCCACCCCCTGGCTATACCATACTATCGGAGTTGTAAGCAACGCGTTACAAGTAATCGATTACTTGTAGTCAATTATGTTTTCGTGTAATTTAGTAATATAATCGATTACTTTTCCGAAAGTGTAACGTTTTGGGTAAATGAATTACATTTTCTTGTAATTGATTACCGGTAATCAAGTTGTAAACAGTCTTCTACGGCAGTTCTTTTCCCGAAAAATATTCAACCGCTCTGTTGAAACCCCCCGTCCTGTCAGACCATTGGGTCCCCACAGAGCCTCTTCCTTGGCGTCAACTGCAACGCCTTATCGAACGCAAGCAACAGCTAGGCGCGACGCTTCTTAGAGGACATGGACACCAGCATCCAAGTACAGCGCAACTACGTGGTGGCGAGCAGTGTTTTTACGTCTTAACTGAGAGGGCTCAGCGTCGTTGAGAGGGCTCAGTGTAACTTACCTCTTAACGTGGAATAATTGGCGACAACTTTTAAAAAAATGGCTGTGGCTTAACTCTGTTATGCCTGGGTGTGCGTAGCGAGAGGTACTGTTTATCTTATTGGACAGATTTAGTTCAGCGTCCGCAACAGCTTGCTGGGTCCGCAGAGCTCCTGAGGAAGCCCAACTAAATCTGTCTATTGTTTAGCTTGGTTCTCTTTACGGTGACGCTCCTCGAGGCGTGAGGCTCGTTCTTTCTCGTCGGCTCGCTGCCTCCTCTTGGTTTCGTTCCGACGATGAAGCCTGGCTTCTTTCATTCTCTCAGACTCCCTTGCCATATCTGCTCATGAATCCCACCGAGCCGCCCCTTCTATATATAAAATGCAACGCCGGCTACTCCTCTCACGTCATGCCACGTGACTCGGCGAGTGGCGCGGCCACGGCGATAACACGGCCAATGTAGCTCTCGCTACAAAAAACTGTTGCAAGTTAACAACGCGTAGCACTGTATCACAGACGCCACAGTAAACCTCCCCGCCTTCTCTCTACCATGCAAGGCACAGTAGTTCGTTACTTGTGTTGCTGTGTTACGGCAATAAAATGTTGAAGGAAAGTAACGCAAACATAATCTATTAAATTTCTGCAATTTCTCGGTTGCCTTTCTGGGCGTGTAATTGACTACTGCACTCAATTACATATTCAAGTAATTGAAATTTTAATCGGTTACTTATTATCTGTAACGGGAACAAGTCTGCATACTATACATGTCTATGCCGTCCTTTACCATCTCCCCTCACGTCACTCATCCTCGCTTCCCTTTCCCGACCCCTTGCACTGCACATGGCTCTGCTATGCATGGTTTTGCCTGCGTGCCGCCAAGCTGCGAGGAGACGGCAGAAAGACTACGAACGAGACGACATGAGACAGATGACAGCTCGTGCCCCTAAAATGTTCCGCTCTTAAGTCTGTCGCAATCTAAAATGGTAAGCTACCGAGGCATTGTAACTGCCGCTAACCCACGCCTGCGCCTCTAAAGACTTCGAGGGCAGAGTGAACGAGGAGACTCCCATGTGCGGTAGATGCAAGTCAGGTCGCGTGAAGTTATGACAGCCTGCCGATACGGGAAGAACGAATGATATGATCGTGCGAGCAGCCCTACCGAGATAGTTGAGTGGAGACGATCGGTGTGACCTAACGCATAAACCATAAAATAGCGCAAGTAACCGCCATAGTGTTCATGTGGGTGCATTTACTGGTTCAAACCTCCACCGCCCTTTGCGTCATGTTGTACGCAAGATCGTCGCCAACCTTTGAGTCCATTGTTGCGTGCACGGGGGCTGCGTGCAGCCTCGTCAAAATAAAACAAAGGTCGCGGCTAGATAATTTAACGAAACAGCGGTGGAGCGCACGCTTGGAGAATAACCAGTTTGTGTCAGTATTAGAAAGTCTTTTTTTTACTCGTTTCTATCACAAAAAAAAAAGTTTCTTAAATCGGCTTTCGTGCCAAGTTTTCGTTATGGCGTCGATGCCAGCAGTGCAGTCGATCGACATCCGCCAGGGAATTAAAATTTCATCCTTAGATCTGGAACTTCTTAAAATAAGGTTTCGTTAAATTCAGTTTGACCTCTCAAGTTCTCGATCTCTTTGATACGTTCGTTGATTTTGGCTGCAAGGTTTTTCGCCACATCTGTCCTTTATATCCGCTATTCAAACACTCTTGACGATCACGTTGTTGGCACGCATTCGCTTATTATAATCGACTGGTTTGTTGATCAGACCGCTTTGATTGAATGTACATGCGATTCCTACAGCGTAGCGTTCACGCTCGCGACATCTTGGCGCAAGTTACCTATTACGTGTCTTCAAGCTTGAAAGGCCGTCTTTTAATTTTTCGCATTTTTCCGGATATCATTTAGCGGGATGTCTCTGAAGTTTTCCACGAGCTCGGCGACCTGTTCAGGCTTACCAGGGCCGCGATTGAATTCAACATCTCCAGCGCAGACAACCAGATGCGCGACGCAGAAATCCCCCCACGCCAGCCTGAACGACCCACTTGGCTGGAGACGCACACCCGAATAAACGAAGCGTTCGCCTCGGTGGCACAGTGGTTACGGGTCTCGGCTGGCGACCCGAAGTTCGCGGGTTCATTCCCGTCCACGGCGGCCTCATTTCGATGTCATTCAATGCAGGTAACTTGACGCATAGTACATTATGACGGCATGCTGTAAAGGAGAGAAAATATCCCATGAAACAATCTTTTTTTTTTTTTTTTGTCATCAGTAAATGTATGACCCTCATATCTCAGAGGGTGATAACTTTCTTGTCTGTTACTTTTCATGCATCCTTTGGATTAATCTTTTCTTTCAGCCAATGTCAATAAGTATGCTCTTTTTGCTACCCTTAATTGTTTTAATGTTTTAGTTGAAGGTCTCAGCTTCTAGTTTGTTTTGGTGATATTTTATTAAATGCCTTGTGTACTGTATAATCTATAACTTCTTGCATACCACTGTTACGGGTACGACGTCATGTTCGCTTATCCCCGGTGCAGCCGTAACTGCTGCAACCGGTTCACATTGTTGCTAAACAGCAAATGCAACGTACTCTTTGGAACTGAAATGTGACGCGTTGTGAAATAGGCAAACTGCTCGAGTTCAATGAAGGCCGAGTGAAGTACTGAGCCGATGGCCACTGCAGGATATTGATTACGCCATGTCACTTCAGCCATGGTAAAATCTACTCCAAGCAGCATGGTCTCTGACAAGAACGACAGTGGTTGTGCGAGACTACGAAATGTTTCTATGCTTGTTGAGGATAGTGACCTGTCAAATAATCCTACCACGAGACTGTTACGACCAGAAAGCCATATTCTACACCAAATGTATTCTGAAGAAGCTCAATCACAATAAAATGGCACTCTTCTGATTCTTTCAGGTACTGGGATGAACACTTCGCCTCCCTGGTGAGTACGGTCTTTTCTATAAGCTATGTATCCGAATTCGAAACACCTCACCATCCGTTGTTCTAGATAAAAGCACAGATTCTGTCCCAATGACAATATCTGGCCGCGAAGTGCACATTAAGCTAGAAAATTCGTCGGTTTTATTCTTCAGGCTCCTGCCATTGATAACAGAAACGCACAAGTAACGTGACGACTGTGTATTGAACCCCGTACGTGTTGTGCCAGCATAAATATGTCTTTCGTTAAAAAAAATTCGGCAGATCCTACTTACCGTGGGAATCGATGTCATGCGAAGCATACGGAGGGAAGGTGACTGTGGTGCGATTTTTTGTTGAGCGAGGCGTTACGATATGACTCGAAACACATGTACAAATGTTATACGCACACACATGTATGTTTAACGGTCGCATATGTTTTATATAACTAGTTGTTTACATTTGCGTAACGATGCCAACAGCAACATGGGTATCACCAACACCAGAAGCGGTAAGCTGAAATGTAGCGCTTGTACTTGCGAGGATTGTAGTCCTGGATAGTGCTATATATATAGACCAACTTCAGTGGATAGCACTTAACTACATAGGTCGGCACTTTAAGGGAGTACTCACTCAAACTCACTCACCACAATTTTTTCAGCCTTCGCACTCACTCACGTTCACACTCACGTCCACTCACACTCATGAGTACTCACTCATACTCAACTCACCACGTTCAAATGAGTGAGTGTGAGTTGAGTGCACTCATGAGTGAGTTTGCCGAGCTCCATAGGTCGGCACTTTAAGGGAGTACTCACTCAAACTCACTCACCGCAATTTTTTCAGCCTTCGCACTCACTCACGTTCACACTCACGTCCACTGACACGCATGAGTACTCACTCATACTCAACTCACCACGTTCAAATGAGTGTGAGTTGAGTGCACTCATGAGTGAGTGTGCCGAGCTATGCTTAACTACAATTGACGCTGACCCGACGTGACTCCTGTATCATTGGAGTACATATGGAGTGTTTATAAAATTAGATGGGCAACCACAATTGACGTTTCACCAACATTACGCCTGCATAGGGTCTTTTTCTAAATGACTTCAGAGACCTGGGTTCGAAATGACTTCTCCCCGCAGGGGCGTCTGCGCAAGCAGGCGTTTGGTGAGTGGCGTCACCACGGACCTGAGCCAACGAGGGGGTTTCGATCCCCCTCCCACGCGTAGCCGTGCGTGGCTTAGCCGTGTCCGGGGAAAAGGGGATCCTGGGGGTTGAGCCAATGCCGGGTGATTGGACCTTTAAGGCCCCCCCGGCAAAGGCAACACGCCCCTTTGGCCCCGGCTTCACGTAGACGGCACCCCTGGGCTGACCCACCCAGGGGAAATCGGCAGTCGCCTTTTCCTGTCTCTCTCTCCCCTCATCTTCGTCTTTCTCTCTCAGTTTCGATCTGTCCTGTCTTCTCCTCACTTCTTTTTACTTCCATATTCCTGGGCGGCAAGGGTTAACCTGGTGTCGATATCCAACCTTGGGTAGACGTATTAGGTTATAGCAGCCATGTACAGCTGGCGCTACGTTTCCTCCGCGTCTCGTAGCGTCCCCTCGTTGGGCTCGGAGGTGGGCGGCTGGCATGGCTGCCGAATAAACAACACTATTCATGGGATCACCTACCCCCTTCCGAACCGATCGTCCCTCCAAGAGGTGGCGCACCGATGCTATCTTCGAACTTCTGCCCACCAAGAAAGACAACTTCCCCAAGTATCACATCATTCACTGCGACAACACGGAAAAGAAGGCCAGAAACATATCACCGTTTCTTGTATCGAAATGTCTTATCGAAACACTAGGCGCGGGCTACAAAGCCAACAAGACCGCCAGTGGTGACCTCCTGCTCGAACTCAAGGACCACACACAATATCAGAGACTGCGCAACCTTACAGCATTTGGCGATCAGCCCATTACCATCACACCACACCGAACACTGAATACCGTGAAGGGTGTCGTGTCCGATGGCGACCTCATGGATCTGACCGACGAATAACTTTTGACAGGATGGAAAGATGAGAACGTCATCCAAGTGCAACGTATAACGATAAGAAGGGACAACAAAGAAATCTCCACGAAACATATAATACTTACTTTTGGTTCTACATCACTTCCCTCTGAAATAGTAACAGGCTATATGAAACTGCCCGTGAGACCATACATTCCCAACCCGCGGCGTTGCTTTAAGTGCCAGCGGTTTGGGCATGGCTCCCAGAGCTGCCGAGGACAACTTACCTGCGCGAAGTGCGGCACCATAGGACACTCTGCTGACGATTAATGCAATTCCCAGGTTCACTGTGCCAACTGTGATGGTGACCATCCGGCATATTGCAGGTCCTGTGTGGCCTGGAAGAGGGAAAAAGAAATAATAACTACGAAGATCAAGCTCAACATCAGCTTTCGTGAAGCTAGACAACGTGTTTCTCCGCATTTTGCAGGGAACACGTACGCCGAAGTGGTGCGAGGGGGGGTCAGCACCACTACGGCCTCCGGCGATGCCCCCGGACCACGCCTAGCGTGCCGAGGCAAACGCCACCCGCCCCCCAAGGTGGGAGCAGCCTTGGCTGCCCCACCCTCCCCGAAATCGGCCCCACCAAAGGCCCCTGCGAACCCTGGCAGCAGCCAGGGCAGCACACAAGCCAAAGAGGTCCCCACGACCTCTGGCCCGGTGGGGTCGAAGGCTTCGTCCAGCGCGACGAAGCCTACCCTTCGGAAACCCCGCTCGGTAGAGCGACTGTCCATCGCCTCGGCAGACGCGATGGACACATCCAGCCCACCGGCGCAGCCTGCGCCTAAGGAGCGGCGAGATGCTCTCGACCGCTCCAAAAAAGACAAAACGCCCATTACAGGGCCTGACAAAGGCTCTGTAATATAAATCACCTGTCTCTTTTCTACACACAGCGCACACACACACACATTCAAAATGGACAACATATTACAGTGGAACGCTAGAGGACTCTTACACAATCTCGACGACATACAAGAGCTCCTTATAAAATTTCGTCCAAAGGTGCTGTGTTAGACATGTGCGCCGGTCCTAAAATCGCCGGCGGCGGCGCGCCGGTGTTTGCACCTCCGGCGGCGGCGCGGCGCGGGGGGGGGGGGGGGCGGTAATCAGGAGCTAACGAGCGAGAAATTTGACCCTCGAATTTTGACCAAAAGAAAACCGTTTCCCCGAAAGGGCGAAGCAGTGAATGCGATAGCAACATGTCGTAATGTTATAATGAACTAAGGATGGCAGCTAATTCTTTTTTCATCCTATCTCATGAAACTTCAACATGCTGGTGTTAGGGAATGCGGTCGGTTCACGTGAAAGAAGTGGTTTTCGAGCAGTTTTGCCGTACCAGTGCTCGCAGTACGAAGCGGTGAGATCACAGCGCGTAGAAGAGTATACGAGCCGCTTTCTTATCCCTGCCGAGTTAGCGCACTCGCCAGCGCTCATGACCGCGCCCTAAAAGTCAAAGTTCACAGTTGCGGCTCCAGCCACGGAGCCCCTTTGCCCCGGCGTCCCTTCATACTCCTTGATGAGGGTAAAGTCGAGTTCCGTAGTGAAACTTCTCGAAAGGCCAAATCTGTAGAGAAGCCGAGCGCATATTGCGTACGGCCAAACTACAAGACAGAAAAGTGAGAATTTTAAGTGGTTCCCGGCGCACGCGGGCGACGTGTCGGAACGCAATGACAACCACAACGAGACGGCACATGCAGCGGCGCGAGCGCTAACTAACCGCGCCCCTGCGACAGACCGTCCGACGTGGTTCGGAGCCCAGGACCGCATGACGGACTACAACGACATAACGAAGGCCTACCGCCTGGTTCGCAGGACATTCCCACTCCCGCACAAGCGGTTGAGTCGTGCGGAGGCAGTACTGCTGAGACAGCTCCAGACCGGATCGCTTCCGAGCCCGGCACTGATGCATCGCATGTACTCCGAGACATACCCGACCGACAAGTGCAAGGTCTGCCGGAGGGAGACGGCAGATCACACGCACATCTTGTGGGACTGCATCAAACACCCAGAGGAAGCAAGATCAAGAACGATGCCGTCGCGGCTCGAGGCGCCCGCGAAGAGCTACGACGAGGACGAACAGCTCTGGGCCGTCCAGCAGGTCCTCGGAGCGCTCGAAAGGCAGGGACTCAGCGAGCCGGCAACGGCGAGCGGAGACCCGCGCCGAGTAACGGCAACCCCGAAGACGACGTAGGCCCCGTCGGGACGCGCGAGCGCCCAACTGCAGGCACAAATAAAGTTTTATCCAATCCAATTTATACTCCTTGGTCCAGCGAAAGACAGACAAGGCGCTTCATGTCTGTTTGAGGAGCAATCGACGGCAGGCCTCGCACGCGGAATGATGTTATCGCACGCGCCCTCCGTGCGACGGAGGTGGGCAGCTTCTTTAATTTATGCTTCATGCAGTGTTCCTGGCTAGCGCTCGCGAGCTTTTACTAGCGTGTACAGCATACGATGTGTGTACAAAAGTTAATGACTTGGACTTTATACGGAAAATGACGGCGACGATGGAAACGTGTACGGAGTGTCCATATAATTTTTATCGGAATAAAAAAAATAGGCATAAACTGTGGAAGCAGGCTCGCTTCTTTTTTTCTTTTTCTTTTGGAGAGCTGCATCGCCATTGCTGTAAAGTGTTCGTCTGCTGGAAGAATCGAATCATCCGGCACTTCTTCCATAGGTTTCGTTCTCCCTTTCCCTACAGTTCTTACAGGCGATATCTCCTCGACACTTATTTCTTCATAAAGCCCGTGTACAATGTTAGCGCTGAGCGTTGAGCCTATCAAGATTTCGAGCTTGTCGGCTACACGCTGTTATTTGCGCTTGCGCAATCGGAAACTCCCAAAATGGGGTGAAATTAGTTCATCGCGTACGATAATCTTGCGAGGGACAAGTGGGCGAATGCATGGCAAAACAGAGTAGGAGATAATTTACAGCCGACCTTTCTCTATAGACCAGTCGAGATTATGTGCCCAAATTATGTCGTGTGAATCACCATTCTGGCGTCACGAAGAGCGCCAAAAAAAATTCAGTTTCGCCACAACGGCGAAGCAATGAATGCGATAGCAAGAAATTGGAACGTCACACGATGAACGACAAGCAGCTCGATACTTGCACCTTCCCGCTGAAGCACGAAGAAGGACGCTACAAGAGGACGCGCAGGTATACACAGGCCAAGCATGAACTGACAACTATCACAGTTCTTACGCCTTTGTGCTCGAGCAACACGCTGAATTAGTCTCGACAACGCAGAAGCCGACGCTCTTAGATATTTCTTCTTTTGAAGTGCGGCGCGCGGAATGACCCTTCTGCGTCTCCTGCCACGCGGTGGCGTAAGGCGCAACGTGTGCGCGGTGTTTTTTAAGGCGAAAGCCTTTAATGTCTCATGCTCACGTCCGTCCGTCCGTTCATCCGTCTGTCCGTCCGACCGTGTCCGTCCATGTCCGTCCGTCCATTTGCCCTTCCATCCATCCGTCCGTCCTACCCTCCGTCCGAGCCCTGGCACGGTGCCAGGTGGCCGCCGGGGTGCGCAAATGGACGCCGGTCACGTCGGACTCAACAGCGCTCGCGCTTTCCTGGCGTAGCGTCGCTGTGCCCAGCGTTTCCAATCATGCAAGGAGAGAAACGCGCGCATCGCGTTCTATTCTGACCGAATCCGCGTCAATGGACTCAGGCGTTTGCGGAACACGCTTTGGAATTTACGAAGTGTCCGTCAATTTAAGCGCTGGAACGCGGATGGCGTTTGCACGATGCGCAAAGCGCGAGAAAATACGAGCGCATGCGAACGGAGGCAGATTAGTCTCGCGTCTCCCTGCGTTTCGCGGTAAAAAGTTAAAAAACAAAACTCGCACAGATTCCGTTTGCGTGCCATCCCACTGAGAGTGTAAAAGGAAAAATTCCCCATCTCCCGCTAAAGGGAACCATGTGTGGATGCGAAGCAGCGGGGAAATAATTAGCTTGAGCGGGAGGAACGTCGACGCTCTCATTTCACGGCAGTGGTCCGGGCGCTCATCGCGGCACTGCACAGGAGAGAGAATGAGGCGCGCGCGCTCCGTCATTTTCATACCGCGGAACTACCGTGGCGCCCCCCAGCGGAGTATGCAGCTGTCACACCACCTGTCGTGCGCGCCGCTCCGTAGAGGATTCCTAGAGGAAAGGACGGGGGGGGACCGTAGGAGAGGAGAGAGAGGGGGAAGGGAACGTGCATGCGCTGTGGGGGGTGTGGGACGCGGGAGCCGCTCCGTAGAGTAGAGGATTCTTAGAGGAGAGAGGGGGGCGCATGCGCTGTGTGGATGTGGGAGCCACTCCGTAGAGTAGATGATTCCTAGAGTAGAGGAAGGGGGTGAGCGTAGGAGAGCATAGGGAAGGGGACGCGCATGCGCTGTGGGGGGGTGTGGGACGCGGGGGCCGCTCCGTAGGGTAGAGGATTCCTAGAGGAGAGAAAGGGGGGTGAGCGTAGGGTAGAGAGGGGGGAAGGGACGCGCATGCGCTGTGGGACGCGGGAAGGACTCTAAGCCCCCCTCCAAACACATGCAAGCAAGATTAAGGAATGGGGTCAACCTGGGCGACAGACACCACCTGCCTAGCCATTGCTAAGCAGCCTCTCTGTGCTCTCGGCCATGACTCAAGGAATGGGGTCAACCTGGGCGACAGACACCACCTGCCTAGCCATTGCTAAGCAGCCTCTCTGTGCTCTCGGCCATGACTCTGATGACTGTAGTAATATGAAGGCCGTCAACCTTAACACAGTGTTCTAGTTCGCATAATGGGTGCTTCCCTACTTCATGAAAGTGGCCGGACGCGGGACGGGGGACGCGGGACGCGGGAGGCACGGACAGAGCCCCGAGCATAAGATGCTTCGCATCTAAAAAAGACATGTCATAGTCAGTGGAATGGCCACAAGCTCTCGCTGAACACACTTTGGAATGTACAAAGTGTCCAATTTTTTCTTCGTTCCACTTCGTTCCACATCACGAATGGGTGCAGAAAGGGGCCCCTTTTTTGTGCGCGTCTCAAGGGCAGTTTTCAAATTGAAAGAAAATGCAGGATGGTTGCGTGATAAAAACACGCTCAAGCTCCTCCGAGATCTGCGTACCGCCAGCGGTAATTGGTGTCCATAAATAGCTTGCCGTTAAAATGAGAGAGAGTGATTCGAGAAAGAAGAATATAGCGCATGCACGGCGCGTGGCTGAGTGGTCTTACGCAGCGCGCTGCTGAGCGAGGGGTCGCTGGTTCGAATCCCCGGTCGGGTGCATTGCCTTCTGATTTTTTTTATTTGTTGCTATCGCAATAACAAAAAAAAAACGTCACAAGAGAATAACGAGCTCGATGTTGTATTTTCAGAGATTGTTTTGGGGCACGTAAAAAAGACTGGGTGTGCACACACGGACACAAGAGAGTAGGCAAGACACCGTAAACGCCGCTAACTGAAAAATTGTACAGCGGCTGAAAAGAAGGTAGACAAAAAATTAAGGTAGCTTCGCACTAGTGGTGCCGAACCTGAAGGAAGTGCGGAGCTGGGCATCCCTCTTAGTTTCTCTTCGGTTTTCTCTTTCTTTCCTCCTCTCTTTTTTTTTCTGTTTGCGCTTTTTTTTGTGATTTTTTTCTCTTTATTTCTAATGATTTCTTCCCCTCTCTTTATCTATTTTTTTTCTCGTTTTCTCGCTCTTTCTATTTATCGTCCTATTTTTCCCTTTCTTTCTCTCTGTTTCTAGTTTTTGCTTGCTTCCTCTTCTTTCCTATTTTATTACGTGGTTTTGCCTGTGTTACGCCAAGCGACGACAGCATAAGACAACATACGACAGCCGGGGCCCCTGACATGCTCCCCATTTAATATTATCAAGGCGCTCGAAGAACAACAAGAAGACTTCTCGTATAGGCGCGAACGCGCGCTCAATATCCTACATATATGTATGCGATAAGTGGGTTTGCTTGAGTTTCGCCAAGCTACGACAGTATGCGATGAGAGCGTACGATGACAGCATACAACGGCCCGGGCTCCTAAATTGCTCCGCACTTAAAATACTTATTTGCACATTCCCAGGCAAGAGGCGATGTATACCTATCAGTCAGTTGCGCGTGACGGTCTACGTGAGATATAACTGGTTACTCTCTTGACTTCACTCTTGTGTCAGTGTTTTCACGTCGTGTCGTCTTAACATGAATACCTACCAAGAAGCTAACCGATCAATTATTCTAAGTTTTTTCTTTCCCTTAACTTCTTAATTTATTTATCGACTTACTCGAGTAAGAATGAAAGGAAAAACGTGCATTAACCCATCGATATATATTACTTATCTATTTTGTTTATCTATGCATGATGTAAGTCCAAAAGTACACGAATATGCTATCCAGCTAGTTGGGTCTTCGCTTTTTAAGGCTGGAGAACGCCCCAGCGTTGAGGTCAGGCAATACTCTTAACACTTCTGGAGGAGATAAACAGACAACTTCCGGGGAGCGATTCTCGATGTGTCCATCTGAAGATGTCCACAGTCCATTTCGGCACAGCGCATTCAGTTACTCGAAAAAGCGGTGAGCCGTGAAGTTTGCTCTTGAGCACGTCGATGCACCGAACCCGCCAGCACATTCCCAGCGTAAAATGGAAGTGGACGAAATGTGCCGAAACAGGAACTTTTCCAGTGTTAACTTGCACATGAATGTGTCCCAGATGTTTGAGAACGATACAGGGAATGCGTACCGATCTTCACAGGTGCGTTAGAAGGGCGGCCACATTAAACCTTCTTCGATGGCATACGCGATCAGAATTTATGCACGGTCTCCAAGATGTACGCCGAAAAGCGGGTGTCTGGGCGCTGCGTTCGTTGCGTTGAAGCACCTTCTATCCCTCTCATATTGTCGAGAGTTGTAAAAGCTTCGTGATATCAAAATGACGTTTCGGAAGAAGAACCGGAAACAAGGGGCGCGCTGGTTGCCGAACTCCTGCCAATGAGCTGCGGCCGAAATGCACAGTCCACTAGGGGCACACATCGAGAATAACTCCGCAACCATAAAAAAATGAAACAGGAGCATGCTAGGAACTGTGACCAGAGCATGGAGCACGAGGGGGGGAGTGCTGTCTGAGGAGGTTGGTTTGTGAACGCTGGGTGCGCTCGCTCGCGAATTTTCGTTTTTTTTTTCTTCCCATGAGCTCACCAAGAAAGAGGAAACGAAACAAGAGCATGGCGGCAATTGTGACACGAGCCCGAAGGGGTAGCGCCTTCGGAGGAGGTTGGCTTATAGATTCTAGGCGCACACTCTCCTATTTTTTTTCTTCCATGGTTAAAGCAGGTTTGTGGTATCCCGTTCCTTTAATTTGAGTCGAGAGTTAGGAAAACATCGTGACATCATAATGACGTTGAAGAGGAAGAACCGTAAAGAGAGGGCGCGTTGCTGGCCGAGTTCCGCCAATCATTGGTGGCTGAAATGGAGACTCCATTACATGGACACATCGAGAAAAGCACTCCCGGAGGTCATGTATTTTATGTCCAGCTTCCCTGTTCGCGTTAAAATAAGACTAACGGCGGCGCGGAGCAATTATTGCGCGGCGGCGGCGGCGTGGTCACTCTTGAAATTTCGGCGGCGGCGCGACCGGCGCGGGCAAAAATAGGCGGCGGCGGCGGCGCGGCGCGGCGGCGCACAGCTCTATGCTGTGTGTACAGGAGACTCACTTAAACCCTAAACACACAAATTTCCTACGCCAGTATGTCGTTTTTCGCAAAGACCGCCAGGATGCCCTCGCATCATCGGGCGGTGTTGCAATCATAGTCGATAGAAACGTAGCATGCCAGCACTTTTTCACTCCAAACGGCACTGGAGGCAGTGGCCGTGAGAGCTATAATTGCAAAAAAACTCATTACGATATGCTCAATATACATACCCCCACACTACCAGCTACACAAACACGAATTCCAATCTTTTATTGACGAGTTGCCCGAGCCTTACCTCGTTCTCGGCGATTTTAATGCGCACAGCAGCCTGTGGGGCGACTCTCGCATCGACGCGCGAGGCCGGCTCATTGAGAATTTCATCTTTTCCACAGGTGCATGCCTCCTAAACAAAAAAGAACCCACGTTTCTTAGCCTCGCAAATAACACATACTCCTCCATCGATCTTAGCATCATCTCACCATCCATTTTAGTCGATTTTAACTGGGAAGTGGTTAAAAACCCCTATGGGAGTGACCACTTCCCAATACTTCTCAAAACACATCAAAATGGATGTCCACCTCAGGTTCCTGTGTGGAAGGTTGACAGAGCCAACTGGGAGGATTTCCACAACCTCACTAAGATCTCGTGGGCGGACTTGTCTTCTTTTAGTATTGACGCTGCTGTCGAGTATTTTACTGCTTTTATTATCAACGCGGCTACTAAATCTATACCACAAACTAGCGCCACAAGTAAACGCCGTGTCCCCTGGTGGAACGACGACTGCCGCCAGGCTCGGAGGAAACAAAATAAAGCGTGAGGGCTTCTGCGCGATTCGCCCACAGCAGAAAACCTCGTCAATTTTAAACAGGTGAAATCGCAAGGACGAAGGACCCGCCGGCAGGCTAGACGGGACAGCTGGCAAAAGTTCATATCGGGTGTGAACTCTTATAGAGATGAGGCTAAGGTGTGGAAGAGCGTGAGGAAAATAAAAGGTCAACCAACCTACTCCGCACCCTTAGTAGACACCCAGGGGGAAAGCCTGGAAGACCAAGCTGACTCTCTGGGAGCACATTTTGAATTTGTATCCAGCTCGACACATTATTCAGACACCTTCCAAAGGTACAAAACGAGACTGGAACGACAAAGGTTAGATAGAGTATCTACAAATAATGAGGCGTACAATGAACCATTCCGTATAGCAGAGCTACAAGCAGCACTGAACTGTTGCAATAAATCTGCTCCAGGCTCCGATCGAATTCTATACGATATGTTGAAACACTTATCCCAGGAAACACAAAATACACTACTCTCCTTGTACAATGCCATATGGGTTTCCGGTGAGATCCCCGCTTGCTGGAAAGAGGCTATTGTGATCCCTGTTCTGAAACAGGGCAAGGATACATCCTCTGTCACAAGTTACAGGCCTATCGCGCTAACGAGTTGCTTGTGTAAGCTCTTCGAGAAAATGATAAACCACCGGCTAATACATTTCCTGGAATCAAACGATCTGCTTGACCCACACCAGTGTGGTTTTCGAGAGGGCCGATCCACCACAGACCACCTTGTCCGTATCGAGGCACAAATTCGTGACGCATTCGTGCATAAGCAATTTTTCCTTTCTGTGTTCCTCGATATGGAGAAGGCGTACGACACAACTTGGCGGTTCGGAATATTGAGGGATCTCTCTCATTTAGGTGTACGAGGTAGAATGTTCAGTATAATAGAGTTACTTGTCCGATCGCACATTCCGTGTCCGAGTGGGAAATGTGCTATCACGAACATTTGTCCAAGAAACAGGAGTGCCACAAGGTGGTGTCCTTAGCTGCACACTTTTTATTGTTAAAATGAATTCTCTGCGTCTGTACATACCACGCAATATGTTTTACTGCACGTATGTCGATGACGTGCAGATGGGATTTAAATCGTGCAATCTGGCTACCTGTGAGCGACAAGTACAGCTTGGTTTAAACAAGGTGGCCAAATGGGCTGAGGATAATGGCTTCAGCCTTAATCCTCAAAAAAGTACATGTGTCCTTTTCTCGAGAAAGAGAGGTTTGCATCCCAACCCTAACGTAGACCTACAGGGTCAACGGCTATCTCTCAAAACGGAGTATAAATTTTTGGGCCTAATATTAGACACAAAGTTAACCTTTATATCACACATCAAATATCTTAGAAACAAGTGTATGAAAACAATAAATATCTTGAAGGTCCTGTCACATACAACATGGGGCAGTGACAGAAAATGTCTTCTAAATCTCTACAAAAGTCTCATACGCACACGATTAGACTACGGGGCCATAGTCTACCAGTCTGCCGCACCGAGCGCATTGAAGATTCTGGATCCTGTCCATCATCTGGGCATTCGCCTTTCTACGGGTGCATTTCGCACATGCCCCGTGGAGAGCCTCTATGCAGAGTCGAACGAGTGGTCGCTCCACCTTCAGAGATCTTATATGTCCTTTTTATATTATCTGAAAGTGAACGCAGACAAGGAACACCCCACACACTCCACAATTAATGATCTCTCTAGCTCTGTCCTTTTTGACAACCGTCCCTCGGTGAGACGACCCTACTCACTTCGTGTGAGAGGTCTAGCTGAGGAAACTGGAGTGCCGCTTATTGAAAACTGTCTAATGGCTCCTGCTGCACATCTCCCGCCGTGGCAGTGGCATCTTATAGATTGCGATGTATCTTTCGTGGAAGTTAGTAAGCACGCACCTGCTGCACATATCCGCACGCACTTCCTGGAACTGCAACACAAATACACTTGCCCGGAATTTTATACAGATGCTTCAAAGACTCACACTAGTGTGTCCTATGCAGCTGTTGGCCCATCCCTTTCAGATTACGGAATTCTGCACTCCCAAACGAGCATTTTCACCGCAGAAGCTCATGCGATATTTGTGGCCGTCGAGCATAATAAAGAATTAAAACTACAACGCGCGGTTATATACACGGATTCTCTGAGTGTGGTAACAGCTTTAAAAACTCTGAAAAAACATAAAAACCCTGTCCTTATATCGCTTTACTCTTTTATGCACGACCTACGCACTGAAACAACATGTTGTGGTGTGCTGGGTGCCAGGGCACCGCGAGATCAGTGGAAACATATTGGCAGACCAACTGCATCCGCCCACGACAACGCTGCAGCCAACGCATCCATAGCTATCCCTGCACTTGACTTGAAACACTTACTAAAACAGAAGCTCAGGACATATTGGCAACGTTCGTGGGATAGGCAAATATATAACAAACTACATGGTATCAAGCCGAAACTTGGAAACTGGCCACCAGTATCCAGGTCACGCCACACACAAGTAACACTTACCAGACTACAGATAGGACACACACACAGCACACATGCATATTTGCTGTCCGGCGGTGAACAACCTAGCTGTGAGAGATGTGGAGAAGCACTTACGGTTCTCCACATCCTCGTCCAGTGCAATGAATTAGATGCTATAAGAAAAAAGCACTTTTTATTACCCTACCGACAGCAGCTTCCACTGCACCCTCTCATGTTCATCGGTAGGGACGCGCTTTTTAAACTTGAATCACTTTTCGCATTTTTAAAAGATGTAGGTCATTTTCACACCATATTCCGAGGTGATCCGTAGCACGACCTCTGTACAGAGGTCGCTGCTGCGGTGGCCACATTAAGGAAAGCACATGCCTCGTGGCCCTTGCGCCCAAGGGCGTTGACGAGGCAATCGTGCTAAAGCCATGTCTGCACCAAAGTTCTATCACCACGAACATTGCCATTCGTTTGCAGTTACAAATTTCACGTCACCCCCCATGATTTTAATACTTTTATGTTTTACCCGCCTCAGGGCGCGGAATTTTAGGCCCCTATACAGCCACGTAACATTATCATAGTTCACATCACTTACATACCATAGTAAAGCACGGATCATTGTAACTCTTATCATTTTCCATGGCGCTCTTTGGCCAAGCATGGCCCTTGCGCCATTAAAACCCACATATCATCATCATCGAAATGACTTCTGCAGAATGCTTGGGTTCGATTCCTTCTGGGACCATAACATATATTCTTTGCATTCGTCGGGTCAACGCTACCGATGTCGGTTTGTCTTAACGCTCTCGCATTTAAATTACCAACGTCTATATCTACCGAGGAACGGCGAGAACAAACTGTCAAATACCAGTGGCGCATACCCGCATACCACGGCCCGTGGTATGCGGGTATGTGCCACACGTGCCTGGAGGAAAGGGTGTGACGTCGTCCGCGACGGGATTTTCACGCTATTCATGTCATGACCAGACAGTCATAACTGTCAAACCCTCTTAACCTCCTTAACTTGGGGTAGACCAAAATTTGTATGGGAGGGTATCACGAGAGCACCTAGACGTAGGCGGCTAGATAGATATATAGATAGAAACGCGACAAGTGTCTGCAGTACGCAAAGAAATGCTTCACATTTAATAATGTTGTCGTACTTCAGCTGAAATTTACCTTCACAGCTCTGTTCCCCGCGCATACGCAATCAGTCCGCTTAGCGGGGCGCTACTACGCTGCATTTGGCGCTACTAAGCTGGCTTACAGTTCCGAAGCTGCAGAGAGAAGACGCTGTTTGTCCTTAAAAATAAGCGAAAGCCAATAAATGTGAATTTTACGGTATTTATTACGCTTCCGCATCCTATGGGCTGTCTGAATTGTTGACGGTTCAACAGTGACATTCATCTTGGCTGGGAAGATAGATACAACCTTACGCTGTGATGCATCCAATGTTTCCTTCTGGTTTTTTATCTTCTGTACTGTAAAATAGCAAATTATTCCTACGTCAACAATTTTAGGTTACTTCCCGATTGCTTAATACGTTTCGCATAGCTACTGAAAGCTGGTTACTTTCTGCATGTTGCTTCGTAGGTGACTTACCTGGATAGTTGTCGAAGCCGGCGACTCGTCTAATTTGGCGGAGTTGCATCGCTTCAAGGCAGCCGCGACCACATCGAGTGTTCCCGTGGATGTGTATTACTTGGACAGGTATTAAACTGCGCGTGTGATTGATTTTTGTCACTGTCGTCCTTCCTGACTGCCTGAGTTGAAACGTAAGGCTCCGTTGTCGTTGCAGCTGTCCGAATAGTTTCGCGTAAGGGGAAGCTCTTTCGGGGAACAATAGTGAGTCACCAATTAGCTTTCGCTAACATGCTAGATGTTAACCTTCTACAATGTCTGAAGTCGCAGCGTACCCACTAACTTCACCGACTCTTAAATAAGCTCCAGTCTTATGTTAGATCTGGCACGTTGTGACTTATATTACGTACTTTATCCTCCTACTTTGCTTCATTTGGACTGGGAAGCCGAACCTCCTCGCACCCTTACGTATTCAGTTACCTACTGCAAAACGGGCAACTGTTTCAGTAAATGTGCTCAACGTTAAAATTGAAGCTGATTTACGTCCTTAAGACATCAACGACGTAGTTTGTTTTTTGTCACTGTAATCATATGCGGGCTCGTCTCCTTTCACAGAATCCGGAGTGCAGCAAAATTCGCCTCGTGTGCTGCGGTGCCCAGGCCTTCAACTGTTTCGACAGCGCTTCGCAGCGGCTTCCTGCGGCTTCCTTCTCACTCTGGCGCATGGGCTGCTGCAGATGTTCTTTCGTTATGCACGAGCGACCGTTCATATTAGCGAGTTGCGTTCTCGCCGCAAGCGAGACGTTCAGCCACCACACCAGCACCGGAACCAAAGAAGGCTTGAGG
Source organism: Rhipicephalus appendiculatus (assembly GCA_030522465.1). Lineage (NCBI taxonomy): Eukaryota > Metazoa > Arthropoda > Arachnida > Ixodida > Ixodidae > Rhipicephalus > Rhipicephalus appendiculatus. The sequence goes on from JALIZH010015560.1 coordinate 19,588, forward strand.
AAATATCGGACTGGTGAGTAAATACATTCACCAAGGAATGTGCTAAAACTTCAGCACCACCACTTGCTCACGGGTAGTTCGGCCTGTGAATGGTTTGATCATGCAAGCATCAGTGCACTATACTGGGTATTCAAATTCTTAAGGAATGGCGCATATGGAATAACTATTTCACTTCCTACATTCAGTTGCCCTTGCAGCAGAACATAACAGGCAAAAAATTTATCCTAGCTATACAGGTCATAATTATTGGACGTTATTAGGCAGTTAGAACTGCGGTAGAGTTGATAGGGGGGACTAGTTGGTACAGATGTATTGTGACAACTTGGCAGCGCAAACAAACGGGACAAAGAGCAGGACACAAAAAAAGCGCATCTGTCAATTATAGCTATATGTATCCCATCGTGTTGTCCCGTTTGTTTGCACTGCGAAGTTGTCATAATGAGAACTGGGCAGCACGAGGCGCGGCCAGGCACGAGGAGCGGCCAGGCACGAGGAGTACGTGTCCATAGAGGCACTTTAGTGTCGGCCCACCTGAGTGCGAGTATTTGCTCGTGGCGTAAGCACTGAGTAGGACGTAAATGTAGCGAAATTAAACGTTGGGTTTGAGTCAGATCTGTCTATTATACTTGAACAAGTCTGTTCACTAAGCGGCTATGCGTGTCTTCTTTTTTGCAGTTCCTGCGCATCAGTGGTCGGAACCTCGAGGTCGGCGGTTGAGGCGTGAACGGCTTACGACGTGCATCTGCTTCGTAGGTGACTTACAAGGAGAGGTGGGGAGGTTGTCCACGCGCTCAGGTCCGGGAAGATTGATCGGGTCAAAGGATGGTACAAGCAAAGCGAGTGTTTACGTGTACACGTAATAAAAGACTTGTGCGGTTGTCGATGTGTCATGTCGTTGTGCAATACTATGGCTGGATTGTAATGAAAGCCAGAATTGTGGTGACTTAGTTGTACGACCAACACACGCAAGGGGAAACTCTGCTCAGAACAGAACAGAACAGAACAGAACAGAACAGAACAGAACAGAACAGAACAGAACAGAACAGAACAGAACAGAACAGAACAGAACAGAACAGAACAGAACAGAACAGAACAGAACAGAACAGAACAGAACAGAACAGAACAGAACAGAACAGAACAGAACAGAACAGAACAGAACAGAACAGAACAGAACAGAACAGAACAGAACAGAACAGAACAGAACAGAACAGAACAGAACAGAACAGAACAGAACAGAACAGAACAGAACAGAACAGAACAGAACAGAACAGAACAGAACAGAACAGAACAGAACAGAACAGAACAGAACAGAACAGAACAGAACAGAACAGAACAGAACAGAACAGAACAGAACAGAACAGAACAGAACAGAACAGAACAGAACAGAACAGAACAGAACAGAACAGAACAGAACAGAACAGAACAGAACAGAACAGAACAGAACAGAACAGAACAGAACAGAACAGAACAGAACAGAACAGAACAGAACAGAACAGAACAGAACAGAACAGAACAGAACAGAACAGAACAGAACAGAACAGAACAGAACAGAACAGAACAGAACAGAACAGAACAGAACAGAACAGAACAGAACAGAACAGAACAGAACAGAACAGAACAGAACAGAACAGAACAGAACAGAACAGAACAGAACAGAACAGAACAGAACAGAACAGAACAGAACAGAACAGAACAGAACAGAACAGAACAGAACAGAACAGAACAGAACAGAACAGAACAGAACAGAACAGAACAGAACAGAACAGAACAGAACAGAACAGAACAGAACAGAACAGAACAGAACAGAACAGAACAGAACAGAACAGAACAGAACAGAACAGAACAGAACAGAACAGAACAGAACAGAACAGAACAGAACAGAACAGAACAGAACAGAACAGAACAGAACAGAACAGAACAGAACAGAACAGAACAGAACAGAACAGAACAGAACAGAACAGAACAGAACAGAACAGAACAGAACAGAACAGAACAGAACAGAACAGAACAGAACAGAACAGAACAGAACAGAACAGAACAGAACAGAACAGAACAGAACAGAACAGAACGCAAACTTCGTTTGCCTTGGCGCTTGTCCGCATTGTCACAACACTCGTTCTGCGCGCCGCAAACTTCGTTTGCCTTGGCGCTTGTCCGCATTGTCACAACACTCGTTCTGCGCGCCGCAAACTTCGTTTGCCTTGGCGCTTGTCCGCATTGTCACAACACTCGTTCTGCGCGCCGCAAACTTCGTTTGCCTTGGCGCTTGTCCGCATTGTCACAACACTCGTTCTGCGCGCCGCAAACTTCGTTTGCCTTGGCGCTTGTCCGCATTGTCACAACACTCGTTCTGCGCGCCGCAAACTTCGTTTGCCTTGGCGCTTGTCCGCATTGTCACAACACTCGTTCTGCGCGCCGCAAACTTCGTTTGCCTTGGCGCTTGTCCGCATTGTCACAACACTCGTTCTGCGCGCCGCAAACTTCGTTTGCCTTGGCGCTTGTCCGCATTGTCACAACACTCGTTCTGCGCGCCGCAAACTTCGTTTGCCTTGGCGCTTGTCCGCATTGTCACAACACTCGTTCTGCGCGCCGCAAACTTCGTTTGCCTTGGCGCTTGTCCGCATTGTCACAACACTCGTTCTGCGCGCCGCAAACTTCGTTTGCCTTGGCGCTTGTCCGCATTGTCACAACACTCGTTCTGCGCGCCGCAAACTTCGTTTGCCTTGGCGCTTGTCCGCATTGTCACAACACTCGTTCTGCGCGCCGCAAACTTCGTTTGCCTTGGCGCTTGTCCGCATTGTCACAACACTCGTTCTGCGCGCCGCAAACTTCGTTTGCCTTGGCGCTTGTCCGCATTGTCACAACACTCGTTCTGCGCGCCGCAAACTTCGTTTGCCTTGGCGCTTGTCCGCATTGTCACAACACTCGTTCTGCGCGCCGCAAACTTCGTTTGCCTTGGCGCTTGTCCGCATTGTCACAACACTCGTTCTGCGCGCCGCAAACCGCGTGCAGAAACAGCTTCCTTACCATCTAGCGAATCCATTGCTGCAAAAATATTTCAAATCCGGTCAAATAGAAGCCGAGTTAGAGCGATTTGTCGCGCTCGTATGGTTGCGAGAAGGAAAAAACTCACAGGGTCTTTTGTGCATTCACCTAAGACCATTCGAAGGCGAAAGCCATCTTCTTTCTCTTCTCAGTAGATGTATAAAGGAGCAGGGAAGAAGAGCCGTGGCTTCACGTGCCACTGCCAAGAGCGGTCTTCATTTTCTTTTCCTGATGTCGCGCTCTCTGGATTTGTTCGGTGCCCAAAAGAGGGCGCTATAACAACGTGTGCCATTGCGTAACATGGCATCACATGACGTGTTTTCAGCTTTTTTTACTTGTAAATATACGGGAGTCTACTCTCTGCTCCCAAGCTGTCAACATGCGTATTTCTCACCTCTACTAAAGAGAGCTCCCAGCACGCCGTTATGGCACATACCTACTCGATACAGCACTGACCACTTTACATGGTAAACGACGAAAAGCATGCTGCTCTTTTACTAAACATATATAACAACGATTTTGTACAACAGGAAAATACGGCGTGGTTCAGATAAACAATAAAATTATGCGTGTTGTAGACCGTGTTTTTGTGGAATCCAGAATAGATGAAGATGGCTGCTCAGCTACAGAAACTCAGCGAAGCAGGGTACCAGAAATGAGCTATGGGTGGACATTCGAAGACAGTGAAAGGCACTGGTGTTAATATTCAGATTAGAATTAACCATAAAAATCTCACTATTTATTACTTCATTTCCACGCTGCAAATGCAGTCGTTCCTAGCTGGAAGCTGCGACACGTGCAGGATATGTTGCTTGTTTGCAGGGTGCTGAGAAAATCTTGCATTTCAGGAGCATTACATTCATGGAAGCATGAAAGATGTTTTTGCATAAGTAAAATGACGCGCTCATGCTTCTAGTAAGGTTGTTCGAAAGAACAAACATGGTAAAGCGAGCCATAAAAGCCTGATGCGCATTGAGAGTTAAAAAATTTGCAGGACGCATGACCTTCGCCTTCGTGAGTAGAACGCGACAGCATAATCGGGCACCATGCGCATCGCCTTCAACACTGCCGCAAGGAAAGGAACGTTCATATGTGTAACATTGGCTGTTTCAAACTATCCTATAATGTCTACTGCCAGCACACATTATAGGATATTACAGGATATTACGGTTTGAAACGGGACAATTTAGGGTTAAATAACGCTCATACTTCTCTTTCCGCCGTCTTTAGTTAGGGTCATATCGGCGTATATTCTACTCGAACGCCTACATAAAGTGTACTCTAACAGGAGAGTGCTCGGAACGGCCGCAGCACCAATGTAAAGAAAGTGGAGCCCAAACAGGGTCAAGCCGCTTGTGGCGCTGCGATCGCTAGTCTGCACTTTGTCGTCGTTTAAGAGTCGCGCGCGGTTCCGCTAAAGTGGTGCAGGGGTACAATACCCGGTTCCCGCTCAAAAGACCCGGGTTCGAATCGCAGCTGTAGATGGTAGGTCTTCATCGGGCACGAACTAAAGCACACTCCTCATGATACTAGAATGCTAGCCTACACTTCACTCATCAGACCGAAACTAGAATATGCATGCATCGTATGGGATCCCTAAGATTAATGCTCTAGAGATGGTTCAACGCAGAGCAGTTAGGTTCATTTTTTCTAAATATAGAATAACTTACTCTCCCACTAGCGTAATGAAACAACATAATATTCAGACACTTCAGCTTCTAAGGAAAATAGACAGGTTAAAATGTCTTTTCCAACTTAAAACAACTCTTTCTCTCTCAACCCACAAGCTTATGTGACACAGCTTGCAGCACGTCGAACACGGCATCGTCCCGATCTTTCTTTAACACCATATAAGACCAGAACTAACTTTTTCAAATTTTCTTTCTTTCTGCGCACTATAACCGATTGGAATAACCTGCAGTTATCACAACTCATAAGCGCAGATTGCGTTGAACGTATATATCTACTTAATGTTGTCGCCATTGTCGTGTTGACTAATCCTTCATTTCTTATTTTTAGTGATTCTATTTTGTGTATTTCAAGTGTCTTGCGGGGATTAAGCAAATGTTCATGCGCCTGCAATGTGTTCTTACTACCGCTACTTGCTTCTGACGTCATTTTTATTCATAATGTTATTCATATTTCTTCGGGTATATCTTATTGAGTTATGACTTTCTTCTTGCGTTTTTTTTTTTCTTTGTGATTGCCATTCATGTGTATATGTATTCATGTATTGCCCTCCGGCATGGACCCAAATATGGTCTGCAGTATTGTATAAATAAATAAATAAAAAATTTTCGCTTGCAGACAACGCCGATTTTTCGCTCAACAACAACGACGCCGCCGCCGACATCGGAATTCCTGCGAAACGAACTATTTAACTCTATCGTGTTAAAATTGGCACACCTACGCATTATTGGTGCGGAGACTGAGGAAACAGTGGAGCTGGTGGCATTACCTTCCTCCTTTCCCCTCCTCCTCACTCTCACTTCCCTTTCCCGCCCTTGCATTACCATACTACATAAAACTCTGCTATGCTCACCCTCTCCTTGTTTCCCTCCTCCTTACCCTTGCATCACTCGTACTCACCCACGCTTATTTTTCTCACCCCTTGCTATACTGTACAGTACATGGCTATGCTATGCTTCACCCTCTCCCCTTATTCTTTCTCTCCTCCTCAACCTGACATCGCGACTCCTCACTATCACTTCCCTTCCCCACCCCCCTTTCTACTCCGTACTATGCATGCCTAAGCAATGCTTTACCCAGGGGCCGGATACTTCGGCTAGTTTTGGTATTGCAAATAAAGATTCACCATGATTCTGGTAGCCAAGCGAAAATCCAGCAATCTTTCCGTATGTGGATTTATCTTTCCAACCTACGCAGCAATATAGTGAAGTGACGCAACTATGTGCATAAATAAACTGTGTTCTTTCTATTTTGTTTTTCTTAACACCTTATGTGTTTAGTTAGTCGCTCCATTCGTTGTGACGACGGGCGGCGCTTACGCTCTTATCTCTTCTGCTGCCATTCTGTCCGTCTGCTCCAGCCGCTTTCACTAAGTGCACACGTAGAATTTTTCTAGTATGCCTAAAGGTGAAAGTTTTCTGTGAGAGTGAACGCGCTCAGATTGTCAGAAAAACTCAGAAAATGACAAAAGGCATGCTACGCCGCTGTTTGGTGCGAACACTCGGGGAAGAACCACACAGAGAAACTTTTCCTTTCCCGGCGGATGAAAAGTAAGCACACTTTTTGTAAGGTCGTTACGAATAAGCAAGCGCTATCCTTATCAAAGAAGCTACAGGGCGAGCAGCAAAATTTTCTGTTGTTGCATTGCGGTATCTATCTATCTATCTATCTATCTATCTATCTATCTATCTATCTATCTATCTATCTATCTATCTATCTATCTATCTATCTATCTATCTATCTATCTATCTATCTATCTATCTATCTATCTATCTATCTATCTATCTATCTATCTATCTATCTATCTATCTATCTATCTATACTTTTTTTTTGTCGGCGCATGTTTCAGTAACGTTGCAAGCCTGTGAAGCTACCTGTCGACAGTTTGTCATGAGCCAACTGTTGCCAGCTGACGCGCAGATGGACATTTCACTTCGGTATCGGTTCGTTTGGTGGTTGCACTTCTTTTCTTTTTTTCCACCGGAAGAAAGCTCGCAAATTATGTTTGCCGAAATTTGCTTTAATGCTCCCTCGACGCTCTGGCTCGGTTTTAGAACATTATAACGACCACTTACTTGTAGTGACATCCCCTCCTTTGAATGTGTATTAACACGGCAGAAGCCCCCGAAATCATATACGTAGCAGTTGTTACTACGAGGAGTTCGAGTCAGCTGCGCGACGCCCTAGCGGTGCTTCGCTTTTCGACCTGTGCTAGGGCACAATGTTTTGTCTCTTTATCGCAGTCACAACATTTGTTTCACGTTTACGTGTTGCTTATCGATGTCCATGGTGGGATTTCTTCCATTTTCTACGCGTGACGTAAACCGGAATTGCGACAAAAGGGGAGACCTCGCGGGGCTGGCATGCAAGCAAATGTACAACGGCTACCGCCTCTGCTCGGACGACTACACCGAATGCGCTTACGCCGACCCTGAAAGAACGCGGCTTTTGTTGGCGGCTGTTCCCACTGTTGCAGTAGAAGTGGTGTCCCTGATCAATGAAGGCAAGAAAACAAGCTATTAGAGGTTGCGACCAGCTTTGCTTTTGGAGTTCATATTCGCACAGCTCATTGCCTGATGCATAATTGACGTCCCATATTTAAGCATGAGTTCAAGGTGTGTCCTTTACACTGCATTTTATGCTACCACCTTACCTACTTAAACGTGATTTATACCTATCTTCAAGGACCCACCCGGGCAGAGGCCACGGCTGCTTCGGCTCAAGACCACCTTGGCCAATCCAGCGTCGCCGCTGTCACACCAAACAAATTCTGACCCATAAGGGTGTAAAAAGGGTGCGACACCCTACTGCACCTTTCGAACACCCTGTTTGGGCCGCAGCACCCTACTAGCGGAACGCAAAGGGTGCATGCATCAGAAGGGTGTAAAATAGGGTGCAAGAAGGGTGCTACAACTAATGGGTGCTGAAGAGCACTCATAAGGGTGTACGGTCGCCGACAAAAGTTTGAGAGCAACGTGGTCAACGAACATAACCAACAGCTTTTAGAGGCCGCCTGGTTGGCCACCACGGTCACACTGCAAGCCCTACCAAAGTAGCGGATATCTGAGTGGCGGCAGCAACTCGCCGAACCTAAGTTCTACATTGGTTCTGGCACTCGTGCGGTCTCGGCCTCTTCGGTTCACGGCCGGCGCTGACCAGGCGTTGCGCTACAAGCTGTCTAGCAATTGGCTGTATACGTAGCTTGTGGAGCTACAACAGGATTTTGACTTTCACCTATCGAGCTATTGGCCTCGTTTGTGTCTGACGACAAAATTTTGTCCACGACTGTACATGTAAACCATACATTTCTTAATGCACAGAAATACAAACCAACAAGACCGTGGGAACACAAAATAACATTGGTATAGTATATAAATATTTATTTACCTTACAAGGTATCAGCTTGATACGTGTTATTTTCGGAAATGAATGAAGGGCAGGTGTTTATCAAGGGCTCATTGCTGTTTGTGAGGCACATCATAATTAGAGCATAGAACACGAAATCTCAAAGTCGCAGGCTCGATCCCTGCCGGCGACAGGTTACTTTTTAAATGCGAATGCATTTCTTAGTCGGGCTATGTCAGGCGGCGTTGTCCGGCGGTGTCCGCGGAGGAGGAGGAGGAGGATAGGTTGAGGAGGTGTCCGCGCGCCGGCAGGTGTTATCTCTCCGCTCTCACTACCTCTCCCATAGCAACAGCTGCGGGCGCGCGCGCTTATCCTCGCCCCTAGCAACCGGAGCATGTGGTGCGAGAGAGTGTAGGAGAGGGTAGGTGCAGTGCTTCGCCGCTCCTTCTCTCGCCGTTCGCTCTCTCTCCTCCCTGCGCCCCACTCTCCCGTCCGCTCGCGCCTCACTCTCGACCGTTCGCTGGCTGGGCGCATCTCAAGGCGATGGCAGAAGTCGGTGTCGGCGCAAGAAATGCATTCGCATTCCCTCACGATTCCCTTTGGGGAGGTGGGGGGCATTTTTTTTATCCACATTCCTTTGCTTTAATGTCATAATTACTACCATACAGTTAAATCACTACAAATACTGTCCCCTATACTTTCCTCTGCTTCATTGTTTCAGAAATGAATGTGATTATATGTGCATATTACTGATGCAGATTTATAGAAGCAACAAATACAAGTGATACATGATCATGGAGTGCGTCGGTTTCCAGACAGATTTTCACAACTTATACACAAAATCTAAAAAAGCTCGAGTAATTCATTATTGCATGCAATGTCATAGTGATGTTTCAAGAATGAGTCATAAAAATAGTTATCTTGTGCAAGCTATGAACAAAGTTAATGCGAGTGCACACAAATTAAGTTAGGCCAGTTCAATGTTCATCATCATTTTCAGCCTCAAGGAGGCGGGGGGAATGGAGCTGTTTCCATTACAGTTATGTGTATTTCGGCAGCAATGGCGGCCACCCACCATGGATTCCAACTATAGGGGACGTTGCAGCACTTCACCTGTAAGGCTGCAGACGCCAGCCGTACAATGCCGCTATAACCTAACATATCGTGTCCAAGAGAGGACACATATACATAGCCGCCTACGGAAATGGGGAAGTAAAAGAAGATACTAGAAGACAGGACTGACAGGGGGAAAAAAAACGCGAAAGACGAAGCACGTAACTGCGTCATCACCGAGACGAATCGCTCGTGGCCTCAGAGGTTAGCTCCAGAAATGTTGTCGGAGCTGATTACGGAGGCCACGCACCACTGTACTGAGTACGGCCAACGCCACCTAGGTGGCCTTGGTAGAGCGTCCTGATGTCAGCGTCCGTTCCAATGCTAGCATCGAGGCGCCGTACCGTAGTGCTGAGAGCCTACCTAAGCGTTCTCTGTCGGTGCTCGTTAGTGTCATAACGCAGTACTTCTCTTCTCCGCTCGTAGACGGCGGCCCCACCCCAACAAACCAAGAGCGCAGGTACAGAGAGAAGGAGTGTGAGATATATAAGGCGTGTCACAAGTACTTTTTCCCATATGCGCTGGTGGCGCAGTAGGTTAGGTGGCCAGTACCTATCAACGTGGACCGAGAGGTTGTAGTTCGACTCCCGGGGCTCCCGAATTTGAGAAACTTTTTCTTCGGGTTCATTTCTTTGTATTCTGTTCGTGTAATTTTTAACAACGTCATATCCGTGACGGAAGTACGTCAGTGAAGCCTTGGTGGACCCCGGCATAAAACAATTTCGTGTTAAAAGATCAGATAGGGGGGATAGGAAAAGGCGACCGCCAATTTCCCCTGGGTAGGTCAGTCCAGGGGTGCCGTCTACGTGAAGCAGGGGTCAAAGGGGTGTGTTGCCTCTTCCGGGGGGCCTTAAAGGTCCAATCACCCGGCGTCGGCTCAACCCCCCAGGATCCCCTTTTCCCCGGAAACGGCTAAGCCACGCACGGCGAGGCATTGGAGGGGTCGACCCCCCCCCCCCCCCCCCCCTTCCATTGGCTCAGGCCCATAGTGACGCCACTCACCAAACGCCTGCTTGCGCAGACGCCCCTGCGGGGATTTCTGAAGTATAGGGGACGTTATTACGTCCCCTATACTTTCCTTGGCATCATTGTCTGTTCTCATTAATAATGTGTTTAACAAAGAAACGTCCCCTATACTTTCCTTGGCATCATTGTCTGTTCTCATTAATAATGTGTTTAACAAAGAAACGAGCCCTTAAGTTCACACTTCTTTCCTTCGTTCATAGCGAGGGTCTCGTTCTGGCAGACTTGTTGCCTTCAGGTGGTATACGAGGGATTATTAGTCAGCTGCCAGCTCGTAATAAGATCACGTGCTACGTGACGCCTACAGGCAAAAAGAGTGTTCCACACTCGCCGTAATGGCAACAGGCGGCGCTGACTGACGCTCCCACGTTTAAATGCACATATATACCCCATAAAGTGGACGGAGGGATGACCGCCACCGTAGCTCAGTGGTAGAGCATCGGACGCGTTATTCGAAGGTCGCAGGTTCGGATCCTGCCGGTGGCAAGTTATCTTTTCGTCCACTTTTCTTTCTTCACGTTTACATTACAATTACTTCTAATAACGTCCCCTATACTTTCCTTGGCATCATTGTCTGTTCTCATTAATAATGTGTTTAACAAAGAAACGAGCCCTTAAGTTCACACTTCTTTCCTTCGTTCATAGCGAGGGTCTCGTTCTGGCAGACTTGTTGCCTTCAGGTGATATACGAGGGATTATTAGTCAGCTGCCAGCTCGTAATAAGATCACGTGCTACGTGACGCCTACAGGCAAAAAGAGTGTTCTACACTCGCCGTAGAGGCAACAGGCGGCGCTGACTGACGGTTTCACGTTTAAATGCACATATATACCCCATAAAGTGGACGGAGGGATGACCGCCACCGTAGCTCAGTGGTAGAGCACCGGACGCGTTTTTCGAAGGTCGCAAGTTCGGATCCTGCCGGTGGCAAGTTATCTTTTCGTCCACTTTTCTTTCTTCACGTTTACATTACAATTACTTCTAATAACGTCCCCTATACTTTCCTTGGCATCATTGTCTGTTCTCATTAATAATGTGTTTAACTCTTTCGTTACCGTGGGAAAATGGGCAACTTTTCGTAGGTCTTTGTTGGTATTTTTTTGTAATAAGTAATCAAATGGTTATACTGTAATGCAATACATCAAGAGAAACCTAAGTAAATGTACTTTTGACGTGTGTAAGTTTAAAAACTGAACTTGGAAAATAATATGCAGAAAAAATCGTTAAAGGTAACATTTCTTGCAAATTTGAAAGAACATTTGCAATTGTATGTTTACTACATAAAAGAAGTAAATCTGGAAAATATTCTGAAATATACAAATTGTTTAGATAGGAGACATCTACCTAACAGCAAAGCTTCACTGACCTAGCTCGACAACTGCACGAGTTACACTTGTTTACTTGTTGCCCAGTAGAAGGTGTCTTGTTCAGCCAGGTTGCACAGTTTTTTCTTTTTATTGCACAAATTTCTCACACACAGAAGCACAGTAAATATTAGTAAAAAGGGAAAAAAAATGGGCTATTGAATCATGTATATATGGACATATTGCGCTCTATGGTTGCTCAAGAAAAAAATCTTAACTGGGAAAGTACAGTGTCGCAGACGGCGCCAGAACATCATTATGTATGACTTCACTACACAAAAAATATGTGGAATTGTGTAATTAAAAAAAAGCCGGCAGATCCCACGCACTGTGGGAATCGATGTAATGCGAAGGAGCCAGGAAGGAGCAAATCATGCTTTACATAATTTGCATGTCATGTTTTACATGTTAGGACCTGTCATTTATGTTCGTGATACAGTCATGTCACTCAATACCAAATTTGGTGTATCTCAAGCTAACGAAACGGCCGCGAGCACGCCATGAGCGTGGCATGCAAGTCATGACGCACATGACAAGTCATGATTTCCATATTACCACTTGTCATTTATGTTCGTCATACAGTCACGTCACTCAATACCAAGTTTGGTGTATATCAAGCTAACGAAACGGCCGCGAGCACGCCATGAGCGCGGCATGCAAGTCATGTCCCTCATGACATGTCATGATTTCCATATTGCTACTTGTCATTTATGTTCGTCATACAGTGACGTCACTCAATCCCAAATTTGGTGTATATCAAGCTAACGAAATGGCCGCGAGCGCGCCATGAGCGTGGCATGCAAGTCATGTCGCTCATGACACGTCATGATTTCCATACTGCCACTTGTCATTTATGTTCCTCATACAGTCATGTCACTCAATACCAAATTCGGTGTATCTCAAGCTAACGAAACGGCCGCGAGCACGCCATGAGCGTGGCATGCAAGTCATGTGCCTCATGACATGTCATGATTCCATATTGCCACTTGTCATTTATGTTCGTCATACAGTGACGTCACTCAATCCCAAATTTGGTGAATATCAAGCTAACGAAATGGCCGCGAGCGCGCCATGAGCGTGGCATGCAAGTCATGTCGCTCATGACATGTCATGATTTCCATATTGCCACTTGTCATTTATGTTCCTCATACAGTCATGTCACTCAATACCAAATTTGGTGTATCTCAAGCTAACGAAACGGCCGCGAGCACGCCATGAGCGTGGCATGCAAGTCATGTCCCTCATGACAAGTCATGATTTCCATATTACCACTTGTCATTTATGTTCGTCATACAGTCATGTCACTCAATACCAAATTTGGTGTATCTCAAGCTAACGAAACGGCCGCGAGTGCGCCATGAGCGTGGCATGCAAGTCATGTCGCTCATGACATGTCATGATTTCCATATTGCCACTTGTCATTTATGTTCCTCATACAGTCATGTCACTCAATACCAAATTTGGTGTATCTCAAGCTAACGAAACGGCCGCGAGCTCGCCATGAGCGTGGCATGTAAATCAAATCATGTTGTTCATGACATGCACGTCCTTATTTGCATATTACCATCTGCCATTTATGTTCGTCATACAGTCACGTCACTCAATCCCAAATTTGGTGTATATCAAGCTAACGAAACGGCCGCGAACGCCCCATGAGCGTGGCATGTAAATCATACTTTTCATGACAATTTAGTCATGATTTTCATGATAGGACCAGCCATTTATGTTCGTCATACGGTCATGTTATGCCATACCAAATTTGGTATAAATCCCATTAAGGATACGGCCAGGAGAGCACAAAGTCGTAGGCGGCTAGATAGATAGATAGATAGATAGATAGATAGATAGATAGATAGATAGATAGATAGATAGATAGATAGATAGATAGATAGATAGATAGATAGATAGATAGATAGATAGATAGATAGATAGATAGATAGATAGATAGATAGATAGATAGATAGATAGATAGATAGATAGATAGATAGATAGATAGATAGTCAGATACGCTCAAACTCGCCGAAGTTCGCTAAGAAATGCTTCGCATTTAAAAAAAAAAGCTTCTTGCATCCATGTGAAAGAGAAGCAGCCAAATGATCGCTTCCAGATGCAACAGAATCGCCAGAAAGGCGTCGTTCGCGCGAGGGACCGGCAACAAAAGCGTCTGCCATCTTCGTAAACCAGACGGAGCGAACCGCACTATTGGAACCGCCGCTGAAATCGCCTCCGCTTGGGAAAAATACAAACTACGCAAAAAATGAAAGATTGGTGCCTAGAGAATACGACAGATGGCTCTGCAAGTCCATGGGAGCGCTCATATTTTGAAAATAGCTTGTGGCGCGTATGGGTCACCGGTGACCCATGTCCTATGCACACGGTAACGAAAGAGTTCACAAAGAAACGAGCCCTTAAGTTCACACTTCTTTCCTGTGTTGAGCCGTGTCACTTGTGCGATCACCTTCCCTAAACAGACGTATTCCTTTACCACTTCCAGTGTTTTCATAGGTATCGCAAACCACTCTTCTCTTCGGAGACTGGTGAACATTGCTTTATTTTTCTGCATATTAATTTTCTGACCCACCGCTCTGCTTTCCCTGTCTAATTCAGTAATTATGATTTGCAATAGTTTTCCCGAGTTACTAAACATGGCAATATCGCAAGCGAATCGCATGTTACTAAGCTACTCTCCTTTAACTGCTATCGCATGCTGTCCGCAATCCAACTCTCTGAAAACCTCCTGTTAACACGCGGTGAATAGCATTGGAGAGATGGTAGCTCCCTGCCTTGAACTCTTTATTAGAATTTTATTCCATGCGTTTTTTTTTTTTTTTTTTCATGGGGGGACAATGGTGGCTGTGGAGACAGTGTAGATATGCCGCCGCGACGGCATAGCGGCTATGGAGGTCGGCTGGTGACCTGAAAGGCGCAGGTTCGATCCCGGCCGCGGTGGTCGCATTTCGATGGAGGCGAAATGGTAGAGGACCGCATGTACTGTGCGATGTCAAAGCACCTTAAAGAACGCCAGATGATCAAAATTTCCGGAGTTCTCCTGTACCGCGGGCCTCATTATCATATCGTGGTCTTGTCACGTAAAACCCCAGATATTGTTATTATTATTATTATTAATGTTCGTTCATTAAAAAAATCATACGAGAGGGCGTTCGAATGATGATATTTAGGTAGTGTTTTTGGAGCCGGTGACAGGTAAATCTGTAGCGCTAGCGCACGTGCGTCATCATGTGTGCTATCCGCCGATTTGTGTGTACCGCGAGCCAAGACCTTCTAGAACGATTACTTTGTGCTTTAATAGTCATAATAATTGTTGGGGTCTAACGTCCCAAAACGACCGTATCATGAGAGATGCCGCAGTGGAGGGCTCTCAAAATTTCGACCACCGGGTGTTCTTTAATGTGCACCTAAATCTAAGCACACGGGCCTCAAGCATTTTCGCCTCCATCAAAAATGCGCCGCCGCAGCCGAACTTTGTAGTTTGAACCGCACGTTTGGTACACCATGTTAGTTCGCGGAGGCTGCATTTCGATGGACGCAATATGCAAGAAGCCCATGGGCTCAGATTTAGGTGCACGTTAAAGAACCCCACGTGGTCTAACTATCGGGGGGCCCTCCAATATGGCATCTCTCACATTCATATCGCGTTCTTTGGACGCAAAACCCCAACAATTATTATAAGAAGTATAACCGCTTTCTGTGCATCCAGAGAAGCCTAATCAGTAGAAAAAAAGCTCGGAAAACACGGGGACGAAAAGTAAGCAGACGCTATAAGCTAAGTAACCTAGAACTAGTTAACATTGCGAAATGCTATCATTCGACTGTCAAGTCATTAAATGTGCGCCAACTGCTTCAAGATCTGTCATCGGCCGAGCCTTTCAACATGGTAAAAAATTTGCGCAGCTTGCGCTTAGTCGCGTAAGGCCTGGAGCAGAGCAGAGCTGGTCGGCACTCGCCTGGTCCTGGCTTGACTAGGCACACGTTCATTCACACGTCCATGCACGAAGTGTTCACGCGATCACTTTGCGATTCACGAGTATCGGATAGGTATCGATCGGGTTTCATTGGAAATCGCTTGGCAATCATAGCACCAAGTACCTTACTTACTTAATTAGATAAATTGGCCTAACTTGCAAATTCGAGGCTTGGTCTCGATTAGCTTCCATCCCATGTGAAGGTAAGCTTAATTAGCTAATTAGTCGAGCTACCACTAGTTATATTCAGTCTCAATTAGTATTAGGCTAAGCTCGGCGCATCTTACATAGTTCGGCATTACTAGGCACACGAGAATCTCAGCTCGGTTAAATTAGGGCTTTTTGAGGTGTCATTTCATTAGCTTAGGTATGTGTAGTTAATTAGGTTTTACAATGCTCAACATGGCTTGATAAGGCTTGTCTATGGTGACACTGGTTTAACTAGGCACAGCTGTTCTTAATTTTGCTTGACGTGGCCGCGCCGGCAGGATCATGGTTTCCTCTCTACATCGCGAACCGGACAAACGGCGGGCATAACATACTTGCTGTAAAAAAATGCGAAGGGAATAAATGAATACGTTTGGCTGCCCCTTCCGAATTCCCGGTGCAGTCGGGTACCGTTTTCTTTTTCTGATGCGTAAAACGAGTCGTTGCCATAGGATCGGGGAATGACTAGCCACTTTAACGTTGCAGCTCGCCGGTCTTATCTTTGTCGCCGTTAGCAACGAACGCGGCAGGCCACGCCAAGTCGTGAAGCTGTGTGTTCTGAACTTTTTTTCTTTTGTTTCTTTCCTTTTCTTTCTTGCCTTGACGCAACGCTTGACTTCGCGCGAGATTCAAAAAGATAAAAGTCATGCGGCACGTG
The DNA here is from genome assembly GCA_030522465.1 of Rhipicephalus appendiculatus. Taxonomy (NCBI): domain Eukaryota; kingdom Metazoa; phylum Arthropoda; class Arachnida; order Ixodida; family Ixodidae; genus Rhipicephalus; species Rhipicephalus appendiculatus. Next base: position 36,013 of record JALIZH010015560.1, read on the forward strand.
GTGGAAGACACGCGAACTAAACGCCGATGTCCGTGAAAGCTGGATCTGAACGCGTACTTTTTCAGTATAAATATGATTTGTGTATCTTGACGAGTGCTTTGGTAAAAGTGTCATGATGGAAATGGTACAGCACATGCCGGATCACGAGGGGAAAATAACTCCGTGCCCTCTACAACGCTGTGCGTCGTCTCCTACGGAGCAAGATCGACGGCACCGGGCGTGTAATTATAAAGCAGTCGCTGGCTTAATAGCATAAGATTTATATATACTTTTCTTGTGTTTGCACAAGCGTTTTTTTTATTTATGTGTTAGGCTTATTTCTTAATTATTATTTTTCTCTCTCTCTCTCTCTTTTTTCTTGCGGTTGCGAACACGCAATCTCGTGAGTTCGTGCACGTTCGTGCACGCCGGACGCGGGACGCGGGAGGGACGCGGGAGGGACGCGGGATGAACGGACATAGCCCCAAGCATAAGATGCTTCGCATCTAATAAGCAGTTCCATTTATGGCGGATTCCTTATAATAGAAGCTCAATTCTGATCAGCAACATCGTGCACTTATCGGGCTCAATTTAAGAAGTGACATAGAAAGAGATTTCAATGCTGGCATATCTGAATTGAAACACTATTGTTAACCCTGATTATCGCTGGCGAGCTCAAAATGCTTATTCGGGCAGCTAGACGCTCGGCTATCTTACCACAGTGCTGCCAACAATCGGTCGTTCGCGCGCTGAGCTGGCAGCAACGATGGCAGCATGTTCTCCGTCGGCGGGGTGACCGGCCGTCCGGTTCATGACGTCACCAGAGGTGTGCGCCTATAGGTGGAGGCTCATGTGCATCCACCTTTGAGGGGAAAATACCGCATGCCTTCTAAAATTGTACCCGACTACAGTGCAAGCCGTTTTTTTTTAAATGCGAGATATTTCTTAGCGAACTCCGGCCAGTTTGAGCGTATCTATCTATCTATCTATCTATCTATCTATCTATCTATCTATCTATCTATCTATCTATCTATCTATCTATCTATCTATCTATCTATCTATCTATCTATCTATCTATCTATCTATCTATCTATCTATCTATCTATCTATCTATCCTGCCGCCTAGGACTTTGTGCTCTCCTTGCCGCATCCTTAATGGCATGTATACCTAAATTCGTATGTCATAACATGACTGTATGACAAACATGAAATGACAAGTCATATCTTGAAAATCATGACATACTTGTCATGAGCGGCATGATTTACATGCCATGACCTTGTTTGTGGCGACAGCTATTATATGCACACTCTCAACGGGTTTGTTTCATCTCCATCGCCGTCATGTTCGAGGTAAAGTCCAAATCGATAACGTCGGCCTATCGTATATTCTACCCGCAAGTAAAGTGTGCGATGAACGCGGCTGAAGCAGATATGAAACGAGCTGGTTATCCCCGTCGCACGGAGGGCGCATGCGATAAAATCTCTCACGTGCGAGGCCTGCCACCGATTGCTCTTCAAGCATAGAGAAACATCTCGCCCGTCTTGAAGGAGCACGAGAGACGCCAGTGGAGGGGTGGGGGGCTGTGTCGCACGAGTAAGAACTGTGAACTTTGAACTGTGAGTAGACATTATCGAACGGCTCGTATATTCGTCTACCTGTTGTGCTCTCGCCGGTACGTACTGAGACGACAGACTGCGTAAAAAACGCTTCACTCCCTGGCGCGGTCGTATTGTCTTACGCCAGCGTTTTGTAGAGTTACGTGAGATCGGATCCAAAACAGTTAACTGCCAGCCTTACTTCGTGTAACATCACAATTTGTTGCTATTGCATTCATTGCTTCGCCCTTGCGGCGAAACTTTTTTGTTTTTTTGTTTTTCATCGAGAGAGACCACAATAAACTTTATCCATCCATCGAGTGTATCTTGTTGTGAAGAGGGCTTCTGCGCGTGTATTATATCTCTCCCGCGAAACTGCTTTGAGACTGTGAAGACCTCAGAACCTTTCTTTTACAGCTCAAGCTTTAATGAGAACACAATTTTAACTTGACCCATGATGACACATGGGCATAGTAATCGGCCCGTAAAGACTTTAAACTGTGTATATAACACGACCCTTTTCTGCGTGCACTGTAATCGAAGGCGTGCTAGGCCGATCCTGATAATGCTGTCGCACATGAGCATGCTGCTGTAGCTTTTTTGCCTTCTTTTACCTGGATTCATGATTGTTTCTCACCAAAATGGATAAGAAAATAATAATCATAATTGCTCTATAAGATTGTGCGTGCAGTGATCAAGTCTTCTCATTCGCTGGACTTCATTGTAGGTCTATCACAGCTTATCTCGGCCGTGGCGGCCGCATTTTCAATGAAGGCGAAAATTCTAAGGCTCGTGTGCTCAGATTTAGGTCCGCGTTAAGAAGCCCCAGGTGGTCAAAATTGCCGGAGCTCGCCACTAAGGCGTTTCTCATTATCATACCATGGTTTTGGGACGTAAAACCTCACCAATAAAAAAAAAGTACACAGAAAAACCATCACCGCTTATTCTAGTATTGCAGTGCTTTACCCAAACTAAGACACATATAATTCTAACCGTTACTTTAGCCATGTAGCACAGACAGACAGACAGACAGACAGACAGACAGACAGACAGACAGACAGACAGACAGACAGACAGACAGACAGACAGACAACGAACTTTAATACATACTGAGGAGTTGCTGACAGGACCCCCCTAACGTGGGGGGCGTCGTAACCGCTGGCCGCGCCCACGTATAGGACAGAACGCAATGACACTCCGCCCTCTCCTGGGCCCTCTGGATAGCCTGGGCTTGCTTTCCGAGTACCGTGCTTTTGGTCGCCTCCTCCCATTCGGCTTCGCTGGGGACAAGGTTGTTAGGCAACGCGGGTCATCGCTAGAGCAAATGAGCTACAGAACAAAAGCTTTCACTGCAGTCCGGGGAACCAAGTTTTGTAAACAAGTTTGCTAAATTCGGGTGCGTGCAATTCGTAGCATTGCGTTCATCCGTGCCCAAGCCCCCTGCAATATACTCGTAGCCTCGTGCCACGAAACAGCGAGGACAAATAGGCACCAGAATGAAAACTTTCTGTAAATGTTGATCAATTGATCTGTCTGGTATGCCACCCTAATCGCAGAACACTCGTAACTTCAATCAGTACTAAATGTTGAAAATTTCCAATCGTTGCTTTTATCTCCGTTTAATCTAGAAGTCTCAAGGTGAGCGGCCAGATTTTACAGCGAAAGGTGTTGAGATCACAACAAGGGTCGTTTCGGTGCCGTAGTTGTCCGCCGCCGCCGCCGCCGCCGCCGGTGTCCGTAACCAATATAGCACGAAATAAGAAAAGAAAAACTGAATAAAAAACACCCATGACAGAATGGGAATCGGACCCTGGTCCTCTGAGAGGCAGCCCAGCACTCTACCACTCAGCTACGCCGCTGCTTGAAACTGCGGTCCAAACTGACCCTATGCAGGTTTCATGTCGGGTAAGGAATCGCTTTAACGTGTGTTGTAAAGTGTTTTAGAACAGTAAAGTAACAACCAGGGGTCACACAATGCGAATTGCGTAACGAGTGGGTCGTTCAATGCTCCAACTCCTTACAAAAGCCTCAGGCATAATTCTTCATCGTCGTCAGCCACAGCATGAACAAAGTGCACATAATGTGTCACAAGAGTGTAGCGGGTACCGCGCTTTCCCGAAGAATGACGAATAATGGCATATTAGACGCTTCCCCACTACACAAAAATTATGATGATTTGTGGCGTAGTGGGTACCATGCAAGTACGCTTGTAGTAGTTACCCCAAGAGTGTTTAAAAAAGGCTCTAGAAAGGTCGCTCCCCCAGCTTTCGCTGTGACTGTGCTTCGCGTTCCGCGCAGGCCTGGCGGTTTTTGGCCAATCCCCCCACTGTCGGCGCGTGTTGTCTCCCGACGGTACATCGTCATCATACCTTCAGCATCCTGTCGTGCAAGAGGGAGGGAGGGAGGGAGGGAGGGAGTACAGCTTTGTTATAGTCCAGTGCAGACGCTGAGTTTGCCCCGCGCCACCCAGGCTTGGCCCATCCCCCCTTCCTGGGTGAGCGCCATCAGGAAAATGTAATCATCATCATCATAATGATCACCAGTGTGTGCCAGTGACTCGCCCTGCTCGTACCCACCCTATGATTGTCCACATATACAATTGGTGAGAATGCAGCCTGCCCAAGGGGAACCCAAGTGGCGCGGGGAAGCCGATCATTCCGGCGTCTTCCCACCGCCGGCCCAGCCTCTGCAAAGTGGATGGACGCCTCCGCCGACGTGGGTCGCACCGTTGCCCGATTCGCACTCCATGGCTGAGGGCCCGTGGCCAGCGGCAGCTGTGCCGCCGGATCACAGCTATCCCGCTTTTTACTACGAAGGCTATTACGGGCCCGTCTCGGAGCAGTCACTGGATCCCGAATCCGCGAGGGAGCCCTCGAAGCCCAGCAGTCCCGAGTGCCTGAGCTTCGTCCTCGGCATCGCTTTCGCGGGGCTCATCTTGGGCATCGGCCTGCTCGTCGTGCAAAACTACTTGTCGCCCTACGACATCACGCCGGAGGCCGAGGAAGATGCCTTGCAGCGGCGGCTTGAAGTGGCGCCCAACAGCGTTGGCCAACGTCTCATCCCGCGTAGTGTCGTCCATCCGGACGTGGACGAACGCGGGAGCAGGAAGACGACGATGAGCACTCGTGCGCGGATCCAAGTCACTGGCAGGGCTGCGAAGGGAGGGAAAGCTCGACCACCGCTGACGAGTGTGAAGACGAGCCCCGAGACGACACTGCCGGTCACCGTAGTGGCCGCTCGAGCGCGGGACGACGACGATGCGCAACCGAGACGAGTAAGTTGGCACTCTCATTATGCGGTAATTCACGTAGTTGTTAGAAGCACACACTCCTCTAAGTGCGGGGCGGACACTAAGCGAGCCGGTAGCGTTATGAAAGTCATGAAGCTCTTAGATCATTGGTATGCCTTTACAGGTGAATTTTCTGGAAGATCTGGTAATCGCCTATTCAAACCCGCCGCAATGTCTCCAGGTAGCTAACTAATATGAGGATTAAATCAAATTTAATTTTTTACCCTAAGGATGATATCCCTACGGCGAAGTTATTGGCTGATAATAACGAGCCGCCCGCACGCTTATTCCCGTTTTTTGTATCCCTGAACTACAAGCTAGAGGCCTCTAGCTGTGGCGTAATTGCCATCTAGTCATCCAATCAGACTGATTTGGCCGAATTACTCTGCATTCACATGGAGCGGGCAAAAAAAGAAAAACCTATCGGAATCACATGAAAAGCACGCTGTATGGTAGAAGTCCCACTTGACACAGGTAAAAAAAAGCCTCTCGTGGAATTTCGCTAGCTATACTTGTCTCCAACTCTGCATCCGCCACGCTGTTCTAGTGGTCGTTGTACTGCACTGCTGGCCCGAGCGTCATGGGGTCGAATCCCGGCCGCGGTGGCCGCATTTCAGTCTACCGGTACGCTATACGTTCCGGTAGACTGAATCTTTAGCACACTGGCATCACTGACAGCGTATAATTGATGATGAAGTTAAGAACATGGATTCGAGAGCACAACGCATGGTTAACGTTTCACTAAAACTAGTGCGCCTGGCGCCATCTCTTAAGTGAAAATCAAAAGACTGTCTAGCCTCAGCGCCGAACATTAGGCCGTGCATACAGCGTGAAAAGAAACAGCTGATCTCCGTAATATATAAGAAGACGTCCTTAACGTTTTTTTTTCCTCATCGTGAAATGTCTGTAGGCGAGCTGTCCTGGAACTACCGTGTTGTTAGGTAATGACAGTAACCGGCTGTGGCCACGGGGTCTATACTATGAGACATGCATGCGCGTAGGGAGTCACGCGGTAGCGTGTCACGTATCATACGAAGCTGAAGTTGTGTGGATGCGTAAATGCATATAAATAGCGTTGACAGAGCATATTAGACTACCATTCAATATGGCATGTGTCAAAACGCAGTTGGGATCCCGCAAATTATGCGTGCATGCATCAATTTTTCAGTGGCAGCGAACGGCATCGCAATTATATTTAGATTTTTTACAGAGAAGCTGTCTACACTCTAAAAAAAAAAAAGAAAAAAAAAAAAAGGAGCGAGAAAGGAGCAACGGGCGGCGTTTCTCCTTCGGAGCAGCAACTTTCTCCCTTGTGGGCGGTTCACCCCTCCCGCCCTCTTGCGGCAAGCGCCAACAGAGTAACGTTTCTCCTACAGTGTTCTAGTTTCTCCTCAAGCACGTGGTCCTGCACGCGCGCGCATGCGCACGCCGAGCTACGTCGCGATTCCGTGCAGCGGAGAGCGGCGCCACGCCAGCCGCCCTCTGCGCGCTACGGGCATTTCGCATCCTTTCGCGGTCAGTCCGTCAGTCGGTAGTCTCGGGCAATCCATTCAACACTGCCCGACCTCGGCCAGTCGCGTGTGATTACTTGTACCTAGGATTGATGCAAGCAATGCAGGAGTGACTTTTATTCTTTTGTTTCATTGATAGTGTAACGTCTGTGCGAATATATATATATATATATATATATATATATATATATATATATATATATATATATATATATATATATATATATATATATATATATATATATATATATATATATATATATATATATATATATATATATATATAGTTGCAGCAATGAAATAACGCTGGTCCCGTTAGAATAAGGAACAAAAGAGAGTACGACGCACGTTGGTTTTGCACGGTATATTTTCTGACGTTTCGGCTGGTGGACCAGCCTTTGTCAAAGGCTGGTCCACCAGCCGAAACGTCAGAAAATATACCGTGCAAAACCAACGTGCGTCGTACTCTCTTTTGTTCCCTATATATATATATATATATATATATATATATATATATATATATATATATATATATATATATATATATATATTATCGCTCGGCGCGCGCGCAATGCGCCGCACACTTTCGTGTGTTTCGTGTTGTTTGTAAACGTTCGCGCACTACCTGTTTGTCACGAATACAATCAGTTCTGCTCCACAAACAGCCTTGCTTTATTGAACACCTTAGAACGTACACAAATAATAGATTTTTCGCCTTCGACCTACTTGGTATGCATAAGCGTTTTTAAGCTTTGCACGACACCTATAGCACTCATCAATTCAAGAAGAAATATTAAGAAGCATCAAAGTGAATTTTTTTTTCAACATTCCAGCAAACGTGATGTCACTGCCCACTACATGCTTGAAAGCACGATAATATACCGGGTGTTTCAAGAAATGTGTCCACTATTTTTAAAAAATCAGGAAAATGCGGTATTTGCTCACTGCCTTCACAATTGCTTCTTCTGTAGCGTCAGGCATCTTAAGATGGTTGAAGGCATAATTTGGGACAGTAATTAAGAACGTTAAATTAATTAACTTTGTAATTAGAGCACTTAAGTGGTTAAGTCCAATGGGAGAATTGAAGTCCTTCATGCGAAGAACCCATTTCAGCTTTGAGATTTCGAAAAACCGGCCTCTAGGAATAATTGCGAAGTAATCAAGTTCTCCCAAATTCAGCGGCGAAACCGAAACCGAAACGCGGAAGAGCGCAACTGCCACATTCGTCTGAGACGTCCACAATGAGTGAACGTCATTATATCGACCATCAACCGACTTCTTGGGGTGAGTGTGTGGGCTGCGCTTGCAGTAGTAGCACGCATGACGCACATACGTTAACGAACGGGGAAGAACTGCACGTCTGTAACCGTTGTCTTGAACAGTGACGTCATTCTAGTCGTCTGCTTGTTGCGCTCATCGGTGCTTGGGTTTCGGTTTCACCATTGAATTTGCCTGAACTTCATTACGCCACAATAATTAATAGAGGCAGCTTTTTCGAAATCTCAAAGCTGAAATGGGTTCTTCTTATAAAGGACTTCAATTCTCCTATTGGACTTAACCACCTCACTTCGCTAATTAAAAAGTTAATTAATTTAACTTTCTTAATTACTGTCCCAAATCACGTCTTCAACCATCTTAAGACGCCTGCCGCTACAGAAGAAGCATTGTGAAGACAGTGAGCAAATACTGCATTTTGCTGATTTTTTTAAAATAGTGGACACATTTCTTGAAACACCCTGTATAGTTACTGGAGTTTTACGTGCCACAACCACCATATGATTACGAGGCACACGGTGGTGGGGGGACTGCGGATGAATTTCGACCTACTGAAGTTCTTTAACGTGAACCCAAACATAAGCACACGGGTGTTCTTTGCATTTTGCCCCCCATCGAAATCCGGCTTCCGTGGCCGGGAGTCGAACCCGCGCCCTCGAGCACAGTCACGCGACACCCAACGGCTCAGCTACCGCGGCAGGTGAATGCACACAGGGAAACGGGCAGCCAAGTGTCACCGAGCGTTTATTTCTCAGACTGGGTTACAATCATAAGAAACGTTCAACTGCAACAGAATTGCACATTTTCGAAGATAAACCAATGACTGCTGTCAATTAAGCCGAAATTCTCAATTGCATGCGTTTTCAATTACGCATGCCAGCACTGGGAGTTAGGATGGCATTATGCACGCGTGCAGTATGTCTCTCTCGTCCACAGGATTCTGCTTTGGCGTGCGAAACTCAACCAAAAGGCATTTCTAGTGACAACTGTGCACAGCACGTAATTACTAAGACTCGCACTCACCTTTGGAAAAAGAGTATTCAAATTCAAAGTAATGGTAACCACCACCACCACAGCGCTAACACAGTTGTCGCACAATGACCGCAAGTTGACAAGACATGCGAATGCCGTGACGTATCTGTAGCAGAGTAGCATGTAGGTACATCATATATACTAAACTATTATAGAACACGTAGTATGAGTAGCGTTCCTTTACATAATTCGCGTGGCGTAGTGCAAGTTCCTCCACTTAAGTAACCGAGCTGCCGTCACGCCAACACTCTAAGAAAAAGTCGAGTATTTTGGGAGTATTCCTGCTACACAACAATAATCGTCATCTGGCTTCCTCACGTTTGCTCTCTTGAAAACCCGGCTCCCGGCACATTCCTATCAAGAATGCTATGTCACGCCGACAACGCGCGCGGTGTTCGTGACCGGGAAGTGCCGGGACGGCGGTGATAACGCCAGGAAAGTACGCGGGGTAGATGACGATTATAGTTGTGTAGCAAAAATACACCCCTTTTACTCGATTATTTCTTACACTCTAAGAAAAAGTCGAGTATTTTGGGAGTATTCCTGCTACACAACAATAATCGTCATCTGGCTTCCTCACGTTTGCTCTCTTGAAAACCCGGCTCCCGGCACATTCCTATCAAGAATGCTATGTCACGCCGATAACGCGCGCGGTGTTCGTGACCGGGAAGTGCCGGGACGGCGGTGATAACGCCAGGAAAGTACGCGGGGTAGATGACGATTATAGTTGTGTAGCAAAAATACACCCTTTTTACTCGAATATTTCTTACACTCTAAGAAAAAGTCGAGTATTTTGGGAGTATTCCTGCTACACACCAATAATCGTCATCTGGCTTGCTCACGTTTCCTCTCTTGAAAACCCGGCTCTCGGCACATTCCTATCAACAATGCTATGTCACGCTGATAACGCGCGCGGCGTTCGTGACCGGGAAGTGCCGGGACAGCGGTGATAATGCCAGGAAAGTACGCGGGGTAGATGACGATTATAGTTGTGTAGCAAAAAGACACCCTTTCACTCGATTATTTCTTACACTCTAAGAAAAAGTCGAGTATATTGGGAGTATTCCTGCTACACAACAATAATGGTCATCTGGCTTGCTCACGTTTCCTCTCTTGAAAACCCGGCTCTCGGCACATTCCTATCAAGAATGCCGTGTCACGCCGATAACGCGCGCGGCGTTCGGGACCGGGAAGTGCCGGGACGGCGGTGATAACGCCAGGAAAGTACGCGGGGTAGATGACGATTATAGTTGTGTAGCAAAAAGACACCCTTTTTACTCGATTATTTCTTAGGGTGTACTCTACACTCTAAGAAATAATACACTCTAAGAAATAATCGAGTAAAAAGGGTGTCTTTTTGCTACACAACTATAATCGTCATCTACCCCGCGTACTTTCCTGGCGTTATCACCGCTGTCCCGGCACTTCCCGGTCACGAACGCCGCGCGCGTTATCGGCGTGACACAGCATTCTTGATAGGAATGTGCACTCTGAAAAATAATCGAGTAAAAAGGGTGTCTTTTTGATACACAACTATAATCGTCATCTACCCCGCCTACTTTCCTGGTGTTATCACCGCCGTCCCGGCACTTCCCGGTCCCGAACGCCGCGCGCGTTATCGGCGTGACACAGCATTCTTGATGGGAATGTGCCGAGAGCCGGGTTTCCAAGAGAGGTAACGTGAGGAAGCTAGATGACGATTATTGTTGTGTAGCAGAAATACTCTCAAAATACTCGACTTTTTCTTAGAGTGGAGTGTAAGAGCCAGTGGCATCGCTCACGAAAGAACACCGTCTGGTGCGAGGCCATCTTGTCTTGTTTCTCTTGCACGACCCGCGTTGTAACGTACGTGTGCAGAACTGAGACGGCCGTTACCGCATCAGAAGCATTGTCATTGAAGGGCCAGCAGTTGAATTAATCCATGGCTCATCGTCGTACTTGTGGTTAACGCGTAATAGAATCTTAACAGATGTTGACTCCAAACCACTCAACGAAGTCAGCGCGACGAAGTCGACCGAATCTGGCCTGCGTGCTGCGCCCTCCCAGGGTAACAATAAAAAATAAAGGAATCAGGGAGAGAAATTTCATCTGTGGCCGTTATCGAAAGATTGCGCAACTTTCAAAACGTCGTCGGAATAGTATGCGCGGTTTTCGTTTTCGCAGAAACCTAATGAGCTCTGTAATTATCACGTTCATTATTATGCAGCTTTTGATTAACTGCTGATCTTGGCTAAGGGATAGATACAGTATAGTTACGTCTGCGTATTTTTTGGTGCAGCCATGGAACGTAAAAGAGTTGACCAAACATTACGTGGTCCTTGTGCCACCAGGTCGGTCGCAGTTCAGTGACTATATAAGCGCCTGCACTTCGTAATGGGGTATGTGTAAACACGCCTGTGTGTGCGCGGCGGTGGTGTCTGTTCATAGTATGGACTGTTTGCATGGAAGTGAATAAAGTCTGTATTGAATTCATTGAGTGCGTGTGTACTGTGCGTCTCGTAGACCTAGCAATCGTGTACGTACGAATAAATATGTATGTAAATGCATTGCAACAGCCTTCCAATGTCTTTGAGTAATGCATGAATGGGTCTGACGAGTCAACTATCGCCATAAAGCCGATCTGAATACCAGTGGGCGTCGCCACTGGTATGTACAATCTTTCTTTTTTTAGTATCGTTTAATTTCTCCAGATGGCGTCAGCTACCGCCCACTTCACGGCTGCGGTGCTCTCACAGCTCCACCTGCTTACTATATATTGTTGAACATCTATCTATCGAAACTATGCACTGCTGCGCCGGAATTGTTGCTGCGATCGAGCGTACATTGTGGAGGCACATCTCGGGGCCGTTTGCGCCGTAAACGCGTGGAAGACGTCGCTACACTGTGTGATCCTTCGTGAAATAAAGACAGCAAGCCTAGCATGCAGTCTCCGGGTGAGAACTCCTTTGCAGTATCCGTCTCTTTCAAAGGGAACGCAGTCTCGCTGGCCGAGCGAAACGTACGAGTTCCCTCGTTCCGTTTCGCGAGAATTTCATCGCCACAGGTTTGTCTGCTTGATTTTATTGTCATGTCGTTCGATATTATGCTCAGCGGGACCGTTTTTTGTGACTACCAGTGCCGTATACTCTTTATCAGGCGAGAATCGATGAACTCGCCAGGCCTAATCGCTTCGCCAACTTGGTGTCAGCCATCTTGATTTTGACGAGAGAGGAACCGTTCCTCCATGCAAAAGGGAGGAACCGTTCCTCCATTTAAAGACGAACATTGGGGACATCGCCTTTATGGAGCGAGGGTCGCTCCATTTTTTTAAAGAGTGTATGGCTAGAATCTAGAATTTCGTGGCGTCCGTGTAGCAAAAGTAATATGTTACAATAACTGATGGGGTTTCACGTCCCAAAACCATGATATGATTGTGAGGGACGCCGTCATGCGGGGCTCTGGAAATTTCGACCACCTATGGTCCGCGTGGAAAAAGTATTCTCTATACTCGCCGATGACATTTACTGGAAATGGAGCGAATGCTACAGAGCCAAATCCTATGTATCCTACCACCAGTGAATGTAGTCCATCAATTGCGTCCGTGTATTGCACGTGGTATGTAAAAAAAAAGATATACTGTGTCATTTTCTACAGCCCTTTGAGAAAGGATGCGGCACATAGCAGTGAAATATTTGTTTCTTTTAATTTATACGCTGTCACGTGGCGTGTTTGCTTTCGTCAGAAAGTCTCGCCTTTTACGTGTACATCAAGCGCTAAGCGGCGTCTACGTCAGTATCCAACGCTGATAGCGAGCAGCCATCACTATCCAGAGTAGTACGAAGCGCATGCTAAACCGGACTACACAGCGTAGGAGTACACTGTCGTCCTTTCTGAAAGGGAACACGCGAGCGCGTGTCGTTGGCGCTCTTCGGCGGCTGCCTCCAGCGCCATCGACCTACAACTGAAGAAAGCATGTCCGCTTTTGGCGTCATCTGTTCGCAAACAAACTAACGAGTGATAGCCGTTGAACAAGCGCTGCTATATTATGCCCCCCGCTTTGGTCTCGCAACGGGATATGCCCCCAAAAGCCCACGCGCTTTCTTCAGCTGTCGGTTCATGGCGCAGTAGGCAGCCGCCGCTGAGCGCAGGCCAAGCGCTCGCGTGCTCCCTTTCATAAAGGACGACAGTGTACATGTGCAAAAGCTCCACCTCGCTAGCTTTCCCTTCATTGCCAAGAAATTTTTCCGCGAGTATAGATAGACAGCTAAGAGTGCAAGAGCCAACAACAAAGGCAAACGCATACCGTCGCTCGCGTCGATGTTCAGTTCGCCGAAGCCAATAGCGAGACGTGTCACGTGCTGCACATGACCGTGAAGGTGATGCTCTTTACTGGTCGTGCGTAGATAGGACACTGGCGAAGAACCTAACCAGCGTCGTCCGTGAGCCATCGGCGGTGTATGATAGCGACTACAAGGTCATCATCACTTGCGTGACAAAATGAAACAGACGAAAAGAGAAAATGTCAACCAGAGAACAAATTGCGTATCTGTCGGCATTTACAGAAACCGTATACATGGTAGTCACATAGTAGCGTAGTATGAATCTAATTGCATATCGCGTAATTATAAATATGGGAGCAAAGTTCTACCAACTACCATGTCAACTCCCACGGCAACCACCTTCACGGAGCGGAATGGCCGATAAATATTGTTCTGCGTGAAGACACTGGAGCTCGCTGCGGGCTGCCTGCTGTCAGAGTAGCTAAATAAACAAACATTTACGAAATTTCCTTGTACAGTTGCAACATGAGTATGAACCTTACAAGCCAAGATGTCTGATGCGCAAGTTTTCCTTTCTTGAGATCTAAAAAAAATTGAAAACTGAAATTTTGTCTTCTACTCTGAATATGCCGGTGAGTCTTCTTGAGTTCCTGGAGCTGTGCTATGATAGCTTGTAGGCTCGTGGGAATGACACGGTAATACGCTTGTGCACAGCAGGCCGTCACCGACGAGACGTGCATCCGGCACGTGTACACGCACTGCGCGCATCCAAGGCCCGAGTTCTACTACAGCGCCGACAGGCGAGCCTGCGTCCCGGCGGCCACAGACAGCGTGCACGTGTGCAACCGCGGCTCTAACCGGTTCTCAAGCATGGAGAGCTGCCTGGCCAGCTGCGTCAACGGCCGCCGCGTATCTGACCGCTGCTACGAAAGCACGCTGTTCTTTCCCTGTGCCCAGTGAGTTTATTGCGAGTACCACCTTTTTTTCTAACACGAAAGTGTTTTATGCCGGGGTCCACCAAGAGTTCAGTGACATATTTTCGCCACGGAAATGACGCCAAAAAATGCACACAATCAGATGGCGAAGAAAAAAATGTTCCGTCCACAGGCGTTGATCCCACGACCAGAAGGTCCGCAACAATAGCTGCCGGGCACGCTATCCGCTGCGCCACGGTCACACACACCGGAGGCTCGACAAACGCGCCTTTTATATCTCACACTTTCCTCTCAGAGTGCTCTTGGACGGCGGGGTGGTGTCGCTCTCGGGGAGCAGTAAAGTGAAGTAATACATCTATACCGTGGCCTCCGCGGTTAGCTCCTGCAACGCGTCGTTGCTACGCGTCCGTCCCATTGTGCGCGTTTTCAATAGGAGGAGTGCAACTTTTGTCAACGCCTTTCACACACGGCGATGTGGAGATCATAGCCCAAGTCGCGGCCTCGCTCATGGCATGCATCCAATCCATACCAAAAATAGCTCTGCGATGCGCGCCTGCCTCGCCTGGCTCGAACGCCGCCCTCCCTGTTTACGCTCTCCATGAGAAAAATCACGGCCGGGCTACAGGGGCGACATAATGCGAGTTGCGTTTCCTACTGGTGCGGCCGTCGTCTCTCAATCACTCTAACATGGCGCGGGATGGCGACCTTAGCCAAAGTTCTGCGTCCAATTTGCGACGCTCTTCTGGCTGTCACACCACTTGCTCTGACTACGCTCTCACCGTTAACTACTACAGCTACCAGAAGGGTTTGTTTCTTCGTTGATCATGCACGTTAGCCGTCGGTATGGAGATGTACCACGAAGCGTCAACGTAGGTGCATCCACGTTAAACCGTGCTGTGGCTGCCAAACGCCAATATATGCTGTGCAAACATTGAATTAATTCTGTAAGGAGACGCTTTACTTGTGTGTTATAGCGGTTCCTATGGCGGAGGGAGCAACCATGCTTTTTTTTTCTTGCCTCGCGAACTTTTGAAACGAAGTTATATTCGCATATTCTCCCTCGGGTATGTCAAGGCATCGTAGGTTGTGTCGTCGATTAAACTAGGCAAATGACGGATTCTATATCATAAACGATGGCGGTTAGCATGACTTGGTACGCCGGCCGATCCTGACGGCAGTGCAATGGAAGCCATGGATATGTCGATCCGGATAATGTTATCGCATGTAGCTTTAGCAGGCCTAGAACTTGGACTTTACTTTCTGGCCTATTCCTTGGGGTTGGGTATTGCCGGATACCGATGAATACTGGTGAAGTCTCTTAACCGTGGCGCAGAGGGGGAGAGCACGAAGAACAGCTGCTACAGTAACGTGCAGGAGTGTGCAGGTAGAGTAGTTGGTTAAAGTTGCTTCGTACTTGGCAAATGGGGTTCGATGCGACCGCTAACTACCTTTGTCAGTGTGTCGTGTGATGGGTACAATTTTCTCCACTGGGCTGTGGCAACGTTAGCCATCATGAATGTAGTTTCGTACTTATAACACATGCACCATAGTTCTAAATTTATGTATATAGCTGTACCTCTGGATCAACATCTTCTATGTAATGGCAGTGTACTTTAGGCGTCGAGATGCCTCCCGTCAACTACTCGTACATTACGGCGAACCACTTAGCTTTACCTTCGACGTTTTGAAAATGCGGGAGTATATCGCCGCAAAAGCGGGACAATGAATGCGATAGCAACAAATTGTAATGTTATATACGAAAGAAGGCTAGCAGTTAAGTCTTTTGGATCCGATGTCGTGTAACCCTACAATTTATGCGTGGCTTTAACGGATTTAACGTCGTAAAGGCCAATGCACAGGGGAGCAGAGGGGAAGCCTCAAAGAGAAGATGCCAAGTGATGCAAAGCCGGCCGTACACGGCCATGGTGTAGCACTGAAGGAACGCCTCTCTGTTCGC
The DNA here is from genome assembly GCA_030522465.1 of Rhipicephalus appendiculatus. Lineage (NCBI taxonomy): Eukaryota > Metazoa > Arthropoda > Arachnida > Ixodida > Ixodidae > Rhipicephalus > Rhipicephalus appendiculatus. Next base: position 51,846 of record JALIZH010015560.1, read on the forward strand.
CCACCTGCATATCTTCAACCTCCAACTCGTCTCCCTACTCCACTCGCCTGCGCTATATACTATGCTATACTCTCCCTCCTTTACCTCCTCCTGACCCTTCCTTCCCTTTTCCACCCCTTGTTATACTATACCATTCACTGCTATGCTATCTGTGGTACAGTGTGTGTTTCTGTGTTCCTACGTGTGACCTTCACGCAGTTTAAAACAATTGTCTGCTGAATCTATGAACCAACTAACCCAACAAGGTTGCGCTTCGCGTGTGTGCATGTTTCTATGTTCTTACGTGTGGTGTTCTTTACGCAGTTTAAAGTTGTCTGCTGGACAATACTTCGCACGTTTGAGCTCGGCTTTAAAGGGACACTAAAGAGAAAAATGATTTTTCGCGTATTAGTAAAGTACAATTTCACAGTCCCGAACACAGCACTCTTACCGCACGACGACGCTTGGTAAGTCAGAAAACGCGTGAAAAGAAAATGCGGGCAGAGAGGCCACCTTGAGATTCCCGCAACAAACACCATGACGTCAAAGATTTTGACGGCGTCTACTGGGTCCTACGTAGTTTCTAATCGTTAAAAATAAAGTACATTGTCGTCTGTGGGTGCCATAGACCTAACATACAAAGTTTCAGAAATTTTCATCGAGGCCATGTAAGGAACATACGAAAAATACATTTTGAAATTCGTGACGTCACGTGCGGAGATTGGGGCGCGAAATTTAAAAATGAACTTCAACCTTGATTTTTCTCCGCTAATAATGAGCTTATTATAGTGAAACTTGTGACATTATAGCTCTCAGAGTACAGTTTATCAATCTAAACCGAGTCAGTATTTCACTTTAGTGTCCCATTAACAGCTCCTCTGTAAAGCGCTGGTGTAAGGATACGGCCACTCCAGGGAGGGAAACGATTTTCGTGCACTGAGTTGTCTCAACGCAAGCACAGCATGTAGAAGGGCATACGAGCCGTTTGGTGATGTCTGCCGAGGTATCGCGCGCGCCAGTGATCGTGACCGCACCCTCCACACCCTCCTCCTCTGGCGTCCATGCTCCTTCGTCTGAGCAAAGACGGGTGGGGCGTTTTGTCTCTGCTAGAGGAGCAATCGACGGCAGGGCTCGCATGCCGGGTGATGTGATCGCATGCGCCCTCCATGCGACGGAAATGACCAGCTCGTTTCAATTCTGCTCAAGCCGCTTTCATTGCCACAGCTCGCGTGCGTTTACCCGCGGGTATCATATACGATGCGCGGGGCGATGATATCGCTTCGGAATTTATAGGAAACGTGGCGGCGACGGCAAAAACCCGTCGAAAGTGTCCATACAATTCCTATCGCATTCAAACGGAAATCAAATAAAGCGTGAAATCATCGAGGCACGCAGAATTGTATTGTTGAATAAAAAAAAAGGAGAAGTTTACAGCAGCCGTGTAAAGCTTAAAAAAGAAAGCGAAGCTGGTTGATCTTAGGGTCTAAACGTGGCCCTCTTGGCTTGTGCTAGGTCTCTCCTTGGCGTAGACAAAGTAGAGTCGAACAACAGCCTGTCACCGACCATACAAGAATGTCCAAACTCCAGCCCCAGAGTTAACGTGCCAAGCTGGCTGTGGCACCCCCGGTAGAAGCGCTGGCCTTTCGTCGCTCGTACTCGGCTTGTGCGACGGCTGCGCAGACTATTTGCGTTCGTGGGCGCGGCTGATAAGCAACGGCGCGGAGGGTTTTTTGCGGGCACGCGACGTTTTAGCTCGCGCTTTAAAGGTCCCCTAAACCACCCAGAGGTCGACATTTAGTTGCGGTGTTGCAGTTGTGCGCGAGTCTACAACGAACGTGCAGCCGTGAGAATTTTTCAGAACAGTGCCGTAATAGGGGAGTTACACGCGTTTGATGATACAAAAGAGGCCCTCGCTTGTTTCGCTCTTTCCTTCGTTTGTCGGCTCGTCTCTTCTCCTGGTCGAGGCTGCTCCTTGCCGTGCGAGGTGGAAGAGCGGTGAGCGCACGTACCTGTGAGCGGACAAACCGTCTTGTAGATGACGAGCAGACGACATGTTGACGTCACGGCGAACACTTGAGTGTCTGAACGCTTGCCGAAAGGGCGCGGTAGAGGAGAAGGGGTTGTTTCTTGGAATTAGTGGGGCGCTCGCGGATCGTAGCGCTACCACGTTTGGTATTGTTAATCGCGACGGCATTCTAAACTCATTGCGCTCGTTTACATGAAATGTTTTAAAACATTCTTGCAGGTAGGTTTAGGGGCCTTTTGAAGAGCATTCGATCTTAAAGAACTCATAAGTCTCTTATGCATTCACCTAACACGACTCGAACGCGCAAGCCAACTTCCTTTTCTACTCAGTCACTGTATTGATCCTCCCGCAGCCCCCCTCCGAAAGCTTTCTGCGCCTCACCTGTTTTTGCACTGCCTCCGTGATCGAACGACGATATCTTGCGACACCTTTGACCAAATTACGATATCATGTGATGACGCCATAGGGACATAATCATGGCGTCGTGGTAACGTAACATTTTTAGGATTTGACGTCACGCTGACGCCATACGGTGATGCCATTACGTTGTGATGATCTTTCGCATCACTCGTGTTGACGTCGACGGTGCGGGACGCCGACTATGTTTTTTTTCTTGCTACCAGGTAAAGAAATTGCGTACTTCTCAGTTAATCAGTCATAAAAACTACTTCACCATGCGTCCGCCGCAGTGGTATAGCGGTTAGGGTGCTCGGCTGCTGACCCGAAGGTCCGCGGGTTCGATCCCGGCCGTGGCGGTCGCATTTAGATGGAGGCGAAATGGTAGAGGCCCGTGGACTGTGCGATGTCAGTGCATGTTAAAGAACACCAGATGATCGAAATTTCCGGAACCCTCCACTGCGGCGTCTCTCATAATCATATCGTGGTTTTAGGACGTTAAACCCCAGATATTATTATTGCTTTCACCATCCGAATACAGCATCATATAATGGTGACCACCTCATATCTTTCTTTGCTTTTGTATGTTCTTGACGAGGCGCTGCTGCGTATGTATTCATATACGCGTTCTTTACCACAGTAAAATTGAATTGTTATTCAGCGCTACGTCTGGTTGTGTGTCTTTTTGCGTCCTCGTTTTTGCACTGTTACCCTGTTTCAAGGATGTTTGACCAACTAGCTGAGAATTTCACCCTAGTAGCCAACAATTCAACAACTAAGTAATGTTATCGTAGCTCTTAGCGGAAACAAGCTGCCACTCACCAGCACTCCTTGCGAAAGGAGCTATACCACTGATTTATGCGACAACGCGGCGCACCTACGTCACCGTTAGAGCCAGGGTGCGGACTCCATTTGGGGAACGTCCGTAGAGGTCACGCAAGTGGCGGAGGTAGTGCATGTGTACGAGTATGACCAATTAATTTATGTGTAAATATCTTCGGCACATATCTCTCTGTTTGGGTGAAAGTGTTATGAATGGCATAGGCGTGCGCAGGGTTCCCCTTTCAGGGGGGGGCGAAGGCTCGTCGCAGCGCCCCCCCTTCCCTATTAAGTCAATGTATAGGGCAGACTTTGCGCCCCCCCCCCCCTTCTTAGGTCACTAGGGGGTGCGGCCGCCCCCTCTGCCCCCCCCTCGTGGGCACACTATGATGAATGGTGAACTGGTACCGTCCACAGTGTGAGACAGTCCCTTTCTTAGGGGTTGTGTGCATCGGCCGAGGAAGCGACGTCAGTTCACCTCACCTCCTGCTTTCCATGGCATCGCCAAGTCCGTACGCGTGCACAGCAACGTCCCCAACAACCCTTTGTCATCGGGGTGTTCCGAGCGTATCAGCATTCTAGAAGAAGCCTCCTTCCAGGGCTTGTTTCGGTGTCTATGACAAGTTCATCGAGCGTGGCCGAGGTGCACGTGCTCCGCACGAAACAGTCGCAGCGGCTGACCACCAGCCCGCGTACCTTATCTTGCAGGTCGTCCTCTGAGGATGCAAAGTCAGTGCGATGCAAAGGCAGCTTCTGCCCCCGCTGTTGATCATGACAGCCGGTAAAACTGCAACTGTTACCTTTTGTGCTATGGTAGGATAAATGCAAAATGAATGTTTAGCAGTTCTTCGCCTTTCGAACGAATTTGCGACTTCCTTGCGTGTACAGTTATATACTGTATTTTTGCGCGCAGCACATGCTGTTACGGTATATGTGTATACCTTCTCAATACAACACACCACCCTGTTTCAATTTGCACAGGCAAGACTTGCTGGACGTGCCGTGGTACTTCGACGGCAAGAAGTGCGTCGCGTGGAGCTTCCCGCAGGGCTCTTGCTTGTCCGTGGGCCACCGGGGCGTGTACCGCAGCTTGGAAGAGTGCCGCCAGCACTGCGTGCTCCGCACGGAGTCGGAGTGCGACGAGACGCCAGCTGCCGAGGCATGCTCGTCTCGCCAGCTGAGATACCCTTATTTCGCCGACATACAAGCGCACGGCGGCGCTCACTGCGTCAACGTATCCCGGCGAACGCTCAAGTCGCGCCGCTGCCTTATCGGTTCAAACCAGTTCGCTTCGCTCGATGCATGTCGCCGAGCGTGTGTCAGAAATTAGCAGCTTCCTTCGGGCACAGCGCATCTCAGTGTTTTGCCTGCTATAGTCCCAGATATAGTGCGTAATGACCATTAAACTACGAGTCCGTACCGAATCGACCATCTCTTTTCGATTGTTATTCCACAGACGACGACATCCTTCGGTGTTGTGACTTCCTTTTCTTCATTTGTCGTAGCAGAAGACAAATGATCACCAATATTGAGGCTCCTCATGAGCTGACGCGTGGCCTCATAGCAGCGCCGGCTCGCAGTCTTTCTTTTCTTTCTTTATCAGTCCCATTAAAGGGCCCCTCACCAGGTGACATAACGAATTTTAGTTAGACACTGGAAGTTGTAGCGCGCCCAATAAAGAGCCATATACCACAAGAATTTTTCTAATCGGTCCATTAGAAGCTCAGAAGACCAATGTCTTGAAGCGGCGCGAAACCATGATGCAAGGAGGCGAGATTGAAACCCTTGCCGCTCGCCCCGTCTAGCCTTCGAAAGTCAAATGCCTTCCCTGCCCTCTTCGGCAGGCAAGCGAGAGGATCACGTGACGTATACGCATGAACACGTCACGCAAACACAAGGTCACGAGTGCATGACGTGCCCGAACCAGCGCGAGCCCCCGAGACGCGAGCGGTGTTGTGGTGGCGTTCTCTGGGCGTGAACTCTGCAAGCTATGCCGAATGCGCCTTCGCCGATCACTTGGCTTTCAGCCTATTACTCAGCATGAAATCTGCGACATTTGTGCGGACGTGAGACCAGCGGTATGATCAGCCAGTACCGCATGAACATTTAGTTAGACGCGGGAGGATAAATGAGCCTAATGAGCGCTGGAACACGGTAGAAAATTGGTGTCGTTGTAAAGGGTGGCGTCTGCACGATGCGCAAAGCGCGAGAATATGAACGCATGCGAAACGGAGGCAGATTAGTCTCGCATCGCGCTGCGATTCGCAGTAAAATTGGAAGAAAAAACACGCACACATTCCCGTTTGTGTGTTTTATTATTCATCTATTCAAGCAACAGATTACTATGCATGTCGTGTCAAATAACTATAGCAGCGTCACGTGCTACTTTTGACGACGTCAGAGCTCAGGCGTCTACGTAGAGGAGCGACGTCACAGCACTACCAACTGCGAATGGCCATTCCATCGTGTACGTCATCCCCTCATTCTCTGGGCGCGCGCCCGCGAGAAGGGCAAGTAGCATTAAGCTTGAAATTTGACCCACTTACGCGACGCGTAGCGTTGCAAATTTTGGCAGACGTGATTGTGAACGCCCAGTGTATGCATTGCGCTCGTCAGCTCAAAATTGTGAAACCTGGTGAGGGGTCATTTAAAGCTTTTGATATTGCAAGACTCGTTCCTTGCTCGATGTTAACCGCACCGCAGTTGGAAGGATCAGAGGTCCAACACATGGTGCCGGAAACCCGGGACCTTTAGACGACGCCAGCATCATCGACGTTAAAAGCCGCGACACCTCAGAAGACGCGGCGCCTGCGATCTTGGCAAGAAACCCCGACTGCGGGCGGCGCAATGGAACGTCATCTTAGACGACGCCACATCCTGCAGTCCCAACCGGATCTACTGTTATCCGATGCGGAAGACCACTTGCGAGGAAATAGAGAGGTCACAGCAGCTGCAGTAAGTATATTCCTCGATCAAGTAAGCTCATTTTATGGTCAGATAGAGAAAGTGGATGAGGCAATTTCTGAAGAGACGCCAGACGACCTGTTGGATAGCGAGACGTTAGACGCTGGAAAATACCGTGACAAGAATGTTACCGTGACAGCGAATCTGCGAGTGAAGCTGAATGAATGTCTGTCGCCTCCAACCCCACACCCTACGAACGTCCACTCGTTACCGTCTGGCAAAAGCAAGCTTCCCCAACTAGAACTCCTAATATTTAACGGGAACCGCAGTCTATGGCCGCAATTGTGGACGCAGTTTACATCAGCAGTCCACAACAACAATGAGCTAAGTACAGCTGACAAGTTCAACTACTTACAGGAGCGGCCACATCGGCCATATCGGGATTGCAAGCTACCGAAGTGTATTGACGTGTAAGGCGCGAAGACGACAATGGACAGAGGGAGAGTACACACAGACAGGCGCTCTGTCTGTGTGTACTCTCCCTCTGTCCGTTGTCGTCTTCGCGCCTTACACGTCAATATGCAAAACCAACACGCCCATTCTGCCATTCTTATACCGAAGTGTGTTATAAAGACGCCATTGAAGTTTTAAAGAAGCGTTTCGGAGATGAACAGATCATCGTGCAAGACCATCTGCAAAATTCGTTGGATCTAAAGCCGGTGTCGTCGTCAGTAGACGTCTGTCAGCTGAGGCAACTTTACGACAAGGCACAGGTTCATATTCGAAGCCTCAATACGCTTGGCAAAGAACTCAACAAACTTATTACTACATGTTGCGGGAAATCCTGCTAAGAGTTCTACCGACGGAGATGGTACTGCGGTTTTACGAGGTGCGCATGGCATCATCATCAGCTGCAGCTTCTTCGAATCCACAATGCGATTCAACCCGTAAAACGGTTCCACCCAATAAAGAGCTTCCAATGCTTCTGGAATTCTTCGACTGTCAACTCATTTGTCGGAAAGTTCTTGCTCAACAAGAGATAGAAAAAACTCGTCACGCCCCAGCGAAAGGAGGACTAAAACCGAGCCATCTACGTGATGTTTCCACGGCAGCAGCTCGACAAAGCTCCACTAGTAGTCCACAACAATGCCTGTTTTGCCGTTCTAAAAATCATTCTGCCGAAGTCTGGGATAAAAAAAATTGCGTCATCTCCCGCTAAAGGGAATCATGTGTGGATGCGAAGCAGCGGAGAGATGGTTAGCTTTAGCGGGAGATAGTGTAATTTTATTGTGTTTTGAAGACGACGGCCTTGTGGTCGGTGAAGTGTAGCGTCAAGGGTTGCTTTTCCAGAGTTCTCATTGGTGAAGTTTGCGAAGATCAGGTCTACCCTAATGGTGGTCGGTTTTTTATGGTCGTAGGAAATGCATCGCAACGAGTACGCGTCTAGCGTGTGGTGGACCAGCCAATCGTTCGTCGTTATATCCCCGTTGAAATCACCCACAAGTACGAAGGGCGTGTGTCTGTATGTCTGTGTGTACCGTGCCATTCGACGGCCCCTCTGGAGATGTTGGGTGCGAGATACATTGTCACGATTACGATGTTGTTGTCGTTGTCAAAGTAGAGTCTAACGGCCGAGTGCTCTCCGTTGTGTCCTTGGCCGGCAGGTTGTAGATCTAAGGCTTTTGCGTAGAGATGGCGTTTGACGTACATGGCGACACCACCGGCAGGACGTTCAGCCTCTTCAGTACACACGATCGCTTCGTAGCCGTTGATCGTCGGTCTTGCGTCGTTCCACGTTTCTGTGACACACGTCTGCTTTGGTTAGGACTCGATCACGTTCGGTATCTCTGGCGTGTGCATTGAGGGACCGGCTGTTTAGCAGTGCTACAGTGACGATGTCGAGACGTTTGAATTCGTCGATCATGTTGGAAGCGATGGTCACCGGCAGCGTTAGTCAGGTAGAGGTTCTGAATGTTGGTGCACCTGCTTAAGGCAACGTAGACGAGTTTCTGTGGGTGCGTCTTCGAGTATTCGTATACGATGGAAGAGTAGGTTTGTAGCGCCGCGCTGCCGCGCAAAAGAAGAAGACAGCCGCGTGGCTCGTGATGCGCGAGCCACGAGGTGATCAGAACGCCCTGGCTCCTGGCCTGGCTGGACGCGGCAGCCGCAACCGCTTCGGTCTCTCGCTTCGCCCGCGTCCCAATAAAGTTGAGACAACGGCACGGCCTCGTCAGCCACCGTCTCGTCTCCCTTGCGCAACATTTTGGTGACCTCGGACGCAAGAACCAGCGACCAGCGCTTCACCGCTGCCACTGAGCTGCTGTGTACGGTTATGGCGCTCGCCTGGACCAGGGGGCATTGTGCTCGTTTGCACGCGACACCGCTGTTGCGGTGGATCGTCAACGTAACGTGGTGAGGTTCTATGGGTATTCTCGTCGTGTCAACGTCATAGCCCAAACGTTTCGTCCTCGCTCGCGTGGTTGGAGCGAAGTCGACTGAGCTTCCCCGTTGTGGGAACGTCCGAACTGTAACCACAATCGTCTGGGAAACGCGTCATCTTCGTCTTGATCGCGGTGCTGCACAGGAGAGAGAATGAGGCGCGCGCGCTCCGTCATTTTCATACCGCGGAACTACTGTGGCGCCCCCCAGCGGTATATGCAGCTGTCGCACCACCTGTCGTGCGCGCCGCTCCGTAGAGTAGATGATTCCTAGAGGAGAGGACAGGGGGGGACCGTAGGAGAGGAGAGAGAGGGGACGCGCATGCGCAGGGGGAGGTGTGGGAAGGAGGGACGGACAAAGCCCGCGCAAGCACATGCAAGCAAGATCAAGGAATGGAGTCAACGGGACGCGGACGCCGCTCCGTAGAGTAGAGGATTCTTAGAGGAGAGAAAGTGGGGAGAGTAGGAGAGCACAGAGAGGGAGTTTGGGACGCGGGAAGGAGGGACGGACAAAGCACCCGCAAGCACATGCAAGCCAGATCAAGGAATGGAGTCAACGGGACGCCGCTCCGTAGAGTAGAGGATTCCTAGAGGAGAGAAAGGGCGAGCGTAGCAGAGGAGAGAGAGGGGAGGGGACGCGCATGCGCTCTGGGGGTGTGGGACGCGGGCGCCGCTCCGTAGAGTAGAGTATTCCTAGAGGAGAGAAAGGGGGAGCGTAGGTGAGGAGAGAGAGAGGGGGTGTGGAACGCGGGAAGGAGGGACAGACAAAGCCCCCGCAAGCGCATGCAAGCAAGATCAAGGAATTGGAGTCAACGTGGACGACAGACTGCACCCATCAATTGCCTAGCCGTTGCTAAGAGGCCACTCTCTGCTCTCGGCCAAGACTCTGATGACTATAGTGGTGGTTGACGGCCTTATAGTAGTACAGTGGTCAGGTTCGCATAGTAGGTGCTTCCCTACTTCATGAGAAAGTGACCGGGCGCGGGACGCCGGACGCGGGAAGGACGAACACAGTCCCGAGCATAAGATGCTTCGCATCTAAAAGGATGTCAGCCTCTTGATAAAAAGGAGATGTTCACCGAAGCTGGACGATGCTTTCGTTACCTAAAGCAGAGCCACATGGCGAAAGATTGCAGAAGCCGGTTAAAATGGGGCAAGTGCGCTAGAATGCTCGCAGCATCAACTCGCTCATCAGACGACATGAAAAACGACAAGGAGGTAGTGATATAGGCATCGGTCAGTCTAGTCTCCAAGCAGGCAAGCTCAGTCGTAATGCTGCGGACTCTGACGGCCACAATATCAGGCGCCAAATCATCCGCTCGCTACCGAGTCTCTTTCGATGGCGGAAGTCAGCGGAGCTTCATTACGACCAAAGCTTATGGAGGACTTGGTTGTGAACTATTAGAAGAGGAAACGTTTACCGTAGGCGTGTTCAGTTGTGAACACACACGGAAAACCATGAAGGTGCGCGTATCGATTCTCCCTGCGAATAAAAAAATTCTGATTTCAATCGATGCGCTGGTGGTGGACACGATATCCACTGAATGCATTCCGGTACCAGAAGAAACCGTTTCAAGAGCAATAAAGAAGATGCACTTGTATACGCAAGCTCACTCTATACAATGAGTAAAATACAGACAGATTGGTAACCTTATTGGATCAGGCTATTATTGGGATTTAGTAACTGGTACCGTGAAACCTTTGAACGAAAAGCTGAAAGCTTTCGAGACGAGACTGGGATGGACTGCACAAGGCCCATTGTCTGTTGCAGCAGACGTAATCCAGTGTGCCAGTGTAGCAGTCCTTCGAGCAATGGTCACAGAGCAAGATATCTCGAAACTTTTGACTAGTTTCTACGATCTAGAAAGTATCTGTATCAACGCCGAATACGAAGGAGCGAAAGTCGCCGATTCGGCACTGGTAAACTTCGAGAACAACACCAAGAAGAAAGACAGTCGATATGAAGTCGCGCTCCTTTGGAAGGAAAGGGTTGACCTGGGCGAAAACTACGCAGTTGCAACCGAACGTCTGCACAGTTTGATGAAGAAGCTTAACAAGGACAGTGTGCTCTTAAAACGGTACGATGAAAGTATTCGAATGTACCTAATTGAAGGATCTGCTGAAGAAGTACCGCTAAAAGAAGAGCATCCGCTTGGACTATGGTATTATATGCCTCATCGAGCTGTAATACGTGAGGACCAATCTACTACAAAAGTACGCATCGCATTCGACGCTTCGTCTCACGAAGCCGGTTTAAAGTCCTTGAACGATAATCTGGAAGCTGGCCCGAATCTAAATCCCGACGTAGTGACGCTATTCTTTCGTTTCTGACGCTACAAGATAGCGATGAATGCCGATATTGAGAAGGCGTTCCTACAAATTCGCCTGCCAGAATCGGACACAGATGCGCTTCGTTTTTTGTGGTTCAAGACATCACCCCGAGTAGACCGCCCACTGCCGGTAATAGAAGTTTGGAGAATGACTACAGTGCCCTTTGGAGTTACTTCAAGTCCTTTCCTACTGACTGCTACCTTGAAGCACCGCTTCAGGTCCGAAGAAAATCGCTATCCTGCGACAGCCCGGCTATTGCAAGGCTCTATATATATGGACGATATTGTCATTGGCGTCGACACCGCTGAAGCTATTCAAATGCACAAAGGAGATAATTGAGATCTTCAGAAAAGCTTCCATGAACATTCGTAAATGAGTCATCAACGACCCTGTTGTATCTGCCGCCTTCGGACAAGGCAGCACTTCTGAAAGATCACTGCTCACCTTCAGGACCTCTGAAAGTTCTGGGACTTTTTTGGAACAAGCACACGGATACCATTTCGTTTAAGCCCCAGGATATCCTCCAGCCTTATAGAAGAGCATCGATTTAGCAAACGCTTTGTGCTTCAGGTGTTGCAAGGATCTACGACTCCTTGGGGTTTCTGTCACCATTTCTAGTAAAAGCGACAATCTTCTTACAATATCTATGGAGCGAAAACCTTCACTGGGACGAGTCCATGCCACCCAATTTGTCCGCTGTCTGGATGAAATGGAGCAAGGAGGTAGCCATGCTACATGATCTCAGTATTCCAAGGTTCCTAGCAGCCGGCAGTGAAGGTCCTTACCAAAATGCAGAACTGCACATCTTTTCTGACGCAAGTTAGGCGGCATACGGGGCTGCAGCCTGCCTGCGTACGGTCGATTCAAATGGTACCGTCCTGACTATCCTATTAATGGCAAAGACGAGAGTTGCGCCGTTAAAGACGGTCACCCTGGCGAACCTGGAATTGATGTCGGCCTTGCTCGCAGGCCGCCTGTACGCCTACATCATCATGAACTGCGACCTTGGCATTGGTAAGGCCAACATTTTGTTCCGATTCTCAGATTACACTTTGCTGGATTAACAAGGATCTCGTTACCTGGAAGGCGTTTGTGCGGAACCGAACGTAGGAAATCAGAAATCTGACAGAATATACTCGATGGTGATTTTGTCTCGGAAAAGAAAACCCCGCAGATTTGCTCACTCGAGGCTTGACTGTACACAAGCTGAGTCGGTCACTGTTGTGGTGGTATGGACCTGGATGGCTTGCCAGGTCTCATACGTTCTGGCCTGAATTAGGGGGAAAGCTTGGCCTCAAAAACGGAAAACTCGAGGCAGCTGACAAGGGACCAGAAGTAAATACCCACGCTGTTAACACGAGACCATCGGTGCCAGCGCTGATTGATAACGAACGATTCAGCAGCCTCTCCAAACAAAGTCCTGTTGGACAATTAAGAGTGTTCCTCGAAAAAACGGGCTGCTTCGGGTACAACGAAAAGCTGAGAAGACCGACGACTCGTACGGTTCTCGCCATCCCATCCTCCTACCCGAAAGATTATCACCTTAGTACTCTAATCGTCAATCATGCTCACGCAAAGGTCTTCCATGGAGGAGTTCGCGACACTCTGACTAAAGTTCGAGAACGATTTTGGATTCTACAAGCCCAACAGTTGGCAAAAAAAAAAGCCGGCAGATCCCACGCACTGTGGGAATCGATGTAATGCGAAGCAGCCAGGAAGGAGCAAATCCTGCTTTACATAATTTGCATGTCATGTTTGACATGTTAGGACCTGTCATTTATGTTCGTCATACAGTCACGTCGCGCAATACCAATTTTGGTGTATATCAAGCTAGCGAACTGGACGCAAGCGCACCATGAGCGTGGCATGTAAATGGGGTTGTAGATGAAACGCATGCCAAGATTTTTCATGTTACCACCTGCCACTTATGTTCGTTATACAGTCATGTCACTCAATACCAAATTTGGTGTATATCAAGCTAACGAAACGGCCGCGAGCGCGCCATGAGCGTGGAATGCAATTCATGTCGCTCATGACATGTCACGATTTTCATATTACCACTTGTCATTTATGTTCGTCACACAGTCACGTCACTCAATCCCAAATTTGGTGTATATCAAGCAAACGAAACGGCCGCGAGCGCGCCATGAGCGTGGAAATGCAAGTCATGTCGCTCATGACATGTCATGATTTCCATATTACCACTTGTCATTTTTAGTTCGTCATACAGTCACGACACTCAATACCAAGTTTGGTGTATATCAAGCTAACGAAACGGCCGCGAGCGCGCCATGAGCGTGGCATGTAAGTCATGTCGCACATGACAAGTCATGATTTTCATATTACCACTCGTCATTTATGTTCGTCATACAGTCATGTCACTCAATACCAAATTTGGTGTATCTCAAGCTAACGAAACGGCCGCGAGCACGCCATGAGCGTGGCAAGTCATGTCGCTCACGACATACATGATTTCCATATTACAACTTGTCATTTATGTTCGTCATACAGTCATGTCACTCAATACCAAATTTGGTGTATCTCAAGCTAAGGAAACGGCCGCGAGCACGCCATGAGCGTGGCATGCAAGTCATGTCGCACATGACAAGTCATGATTTTCATATTGCCACTTGTCATTTATGTTCGTCATACAGTCACGTCACTCAATACCAAGTTTGGTGCATATCAAGCTAACGAAACGGCCGCGAGCGCGCCATGAGCGTGGCATGCAAGGCATGTCGCACATGAGAAGTCATTATTTGCATATTGCCACCTGTCATTTATGTTCGTCATACAGTCACGTCACTCAATCCCAAATTTGGTGTATATCAAGCTAACGAAACGGCCGCGAGCGCACCATGAGCGTGGTATGTAAATCATACTTTTCATGACAAGTCAGTCATGATTTTCATGATATGACCAGCCATTTACGTTCGTCATAGAGTCATGTTAATGCCATACCAAATTTGGTATAAATCCCATTAACGATACGGCCGGGAGAACACAAAGTCGTAGGCGGCTAGATAGATAGATAGCTAGATAGATACGCTCAAAGTCGCCGAAGTTCGCTAAGAAATGCTTCGCATTTAAAAAAACAATACGACGGTGTGTCATCTGCCAACGCCTCAAGTCTAAACCAGTCGAGCAAGTGTCACCCCAGGATCGTTCTAATCAAGCCACTTCGTTTCTTGTGAGTGGAGTCCATTTTGCGGGCCCGCTATACATCAAAGGGCATCGCCACGAGTGCTCTTACATCGCTCTTTTTACGTGTGCGGTAACAAGAGCTGTTCACTTGGAATTAGTTCAAGACTGGAGGACAGTTAAATTCCTTTGCGCATTTCGAAGATTCGTATTACGGCGTGGCCTCTGTCACACAATGTACATACAGCGACAATGCACGAACCTTCGTCAAAACGTCGAAAGATCTACAGAAGCTCTGGCGAACGATCAGACACCTCGATGTACTCGCATTCTTCTCCTCCTTGACGATTCAATGGAAATTGATTTGCTCGAGCGCTCCATGGTGGGGTGGGTTTTACGAGAGACTCGTAAGTTCTGTGAAGACCTGCTTGAAGCAGATTCTTGGGTGACGTCTTGTCAGTCAGACAGAGTTGGTTACTCTACTAACGGAAGTGGAAGCCGTCGTAAATTCTCGGCATTTAAGATATGTATTCATAACGTGGATGAGTCGTACCCCCTATCTCCAGAAGATTTTCTCGTTGGAAGGAGACTGACAACGCTACCACCTTTTGACTTCAACATCAACACCGAATGAACCAACGATCAACTGAAGAAGCTTTGGAGCAAGAGAGAAGATTACTTGCAAGCCTTCTGGTCTCGTTGATTCAAAGAGCATCTTAATGAACTCAGGAAGTACACATCCAACCAAGCAAAAAGGCAGTGATGATTGAAGAAAGTTGATGTAGTTCTACTCGGAGAAAAACCGCGTCCAAGGCAACTGTGGAGTTTGGTCCGTATAGAAGAATTGATCGGTGTATGGGACGGCATCGTCAGGACCTGCTCTCTACGCCTTGCCCGACGGCACTGTGGTGAAGTGGCCCGTACAGCTAGTGCACCCATTGGAGGCCAACTAACATCATCTATCGCGTGGGAGACTGTTGCGACTTCCTTTTCTTCATCCCTCGTAGCAGAAGACAAATCATCATCATTATTGAGGCTCCTCACAAGCTGACGCGTGGCCTCGTGGCAGTGCCGGCTCGCCCTCTGTCTTTTATTTCTTTATCAGTTCCATTAAAGCTTTTGATCTTGCAAGACGTCGTCCTTCCTCGATGTTAACCCCGCCGCAGTTGGAAGGCTTAGAAGTCCAACATTCGGTGTGCGCCGGAGTACGTGCTTGCCAGAGGAAAGTCGCGTTCTACTCTTGAAGGCGAAGCTCAAGCGTCGTCCAAGTTTTGCATGATGTGCCTGTATGACGAACATAAATTATAGGTGGTAACATAACAATCATATCATGCATTACATGTACAGCATGGTTTACATGCCACGCTCATGGTGCGCTCACGGCCGGTTCGCTAGCTTGATATACACCAACATTGGTATATTGCAGGGCGTGACTGTATGACGAACATAAATTTCAGGAGGTAACATGACAATCACCGCGTGCAAGTCACGTACACCATAATTTGCTCCTTGCTGACTGCTTCGCATTACATTGATTCCCACAGTGCGCGGAATCTGCCGGTTTTTGTATTTTTTGTCGATTCGTGCTTTTCGTAGAGAGAGGAGCTACTGTGTGATCAACTGGCTAACAGATAAAGTAAGCACGCTAAAATAACGCGCGTAGTTCTCGCAGGTCTCGCGGAATGTATTTCTTGCGTTATCGGAACAAAAGGATGATTCGCAGTTTGAATGCCGCTCAGAAGCAATGCATTCTTTCCTGTTAAATGCAAATGCAGATGTTTGTTCGTTGTTACGCCATTTAAAACATTCCTCGGAGAGTTTCAACTCCATCGATTCCTGCCCACATGCTTCCTCGATTATGCCTTCATCTGAAGAAACATGTGGAACAAGTTACCAATGAATCCCTTCTACTCGGTTGGCATGACCACCCTTATTGCGAGTTAGCACGTAGCTGGATATCGGATGATTTGTAGGCATTGAAGTCATTCATGCCGACCTCGCGGGTTGGCATTGAAGATTTATTCTGAAGGCAACATGTATATCAATTATAGCTGGGGTTGTGCGTCCCAAAACCACGATATGATTATGAGAGACGCCGTAGTTGAGGGCTCCGGAAATTTCGACCATCTGGTGTTCTTTAACGTACACTGACATCGCACAGTACACGGGCCTCTACCATTTTGTCTCCAACGAAATGCGACCGACACGGCCTGGGATCGAACCCGCGACCTTCGGGTCAGCAGCAGAGCACAGTAGCCACTGATCCACCGCGGCGAACCTAAAATGTAAATTGTGCTTTTGCGTTCAGTGAGACTACTTCATTGCTTTGAAAAGGCGCTTCTGTTTAATCGAGAAATACTTTTTCTGGTGGGCATTGTCACACAAGAAACTTTTATACTGGAGAAGAATGTACTCCTTACTCACGCCAAGTGAGCGCGCATCACAGGATCGCCGTGCAAAGTGCGCATCACGCACGTATGATGGTTAAGAAATCGAGTGCATGGCTTGCCTGCGAAGGCGATACATGGTTGTATGATGCATCTGGAAGATCGCAGCGGAACCTGACCATGGGTCGTACGGGTGCAAACAAGTGCTTTGAGAAGAAGGACTGAGAGACGCAACTTTATTCAACTTAAAAAAAAAGGCTGTTTTTATTTCACGAATGGATTGACGTGAAGCATTGAGAAATATGTTTCTTACAATACGAGTCCGTTTCAGCCTGTAGTGCGCGAAATGAATCTTTGCTTAAGTAGGCAGTTTTGGAAAGACAGAACAAATAAGTTTTTTGTAGTTTTTTAGGTCCACGGTCATGTAGCTGTTCTTAAAAAAAAAACGAAAAAAAACGAAGGTTTTGGCCACGCGCAACGTAAAAAAAAGATAAAAAAATCAATCGAAGCAACATATCAGTCGGAGCAAACACTTAAGTCAATCGTTTCTCAAGCTTCGATCAGTCACGTGGGGTCAAAACCTTCGTTCGCTTTTGGAACAGGTACCACATGGCACCCCTCAAATACTTCCGCCAATACCCTTTTTTTATGTCAAAACCAGACCGAATTGGACAGATCGGCGCATAAAAGTTAGATAATGGTGAAAAGGTATGGTTGTGACGATGAAGCAAACGCATGATGCGAAGAAAATGCACAATTTGCCTGTGCATAAATGGTGGACATTTTATTTGCCTTATTAAGGGACTGGTGAGCTTTAATAGCGTCGTAAGTGATCCCCAGTTTATTGGTGCAGTGAGTTTTAGCATTGCGAATCCGTTTAACATTATTTTAGCGTGCGTGCGTCGGACCCTACATGGTAAAATTGCCCCATGCCTGAAACAAAGAAAAGGTTGCAGACGCGTTAGTGAAATGTTGGACATCCAAAGGGCTGCATAAGTTGATTAATGTCACATTAAACGAGCATTGCGCGAACACGGTGAAGAAATTACCTGAAGAACTGGCACAGAATTTTGAGGTATCAGGTCACAACTTCGGCGATCTCAAACTATAGATACTTCAGTCATACATCCGGTCCCCAAGGAAGAATATATCAAGACTAATACCTTGTTCACAAGTTTAGTACACTCTAGCCAGCTGGTATAAGCGTTTCAACTGGGGCTCTTGAATTCATCTGATACGGTATATAGGCTACACAACGAAAACCGATGAGAGTTAAGCCCTTCTTCAAGGAAGTTGAAACCTACCTTCATTGAGTGGTGCTTTCTTCTGACAATCATAATTAAGCGAAACTTACCCCCCCCCCCCCCCTGCCGGCCTCCGCATTTTTTTTTGCCTTTTTGCACGGAATACCTGTTCCCTTGTTCCCTTTTAACTCACACAATTCGTCACGGCGGCCTCTCCTTCTCCCTTGCCCTCTCCTCCTCCTTTGTTTGGATTGGAGAATAGGGTACGAAGCATATACAGCAATTTCACAAGGAGGCTGCCATACTTAAAGCACATCACAGCAGCAGCGCCGTCTAGCGTCTGCTATGCTTCGCGGCTATGCCGGTGTGTGGGGATCTGCGGCGGTGTATGCAGCATATAAACTCAGTTCACGAAGTATTGCTGTTCTTCGCGGTACACGGCTAAACACAGCAACTCTAGGCGACTTTAAAGGCGCTAGTAAGCGATCGCTAAGCTGTCAGCTTCAAAACAGCCGAAAGAGCAAGCAGTGGTGGCCTACGAAACGTTTCCGCAGTGGTGCCGACGATAGACATAAGAGGTGTGGAGAATTCCAATGCAGTTCTTAAAGCAAGTGTACATTGGTAATTTGTTTGTAATTTTTTATAGCTCGCCTTTCGGGGTTCCGGGAATATGCACTAGCGTTGATAATTTAGGACAACTCTCGAAGTAACTAATGAAACGTAAATGGAGTCGGGCGAATAGGTGCACCATTGTCCAGCTACACGTTAAGTGCGCATTAGTGCTTAACCCTTTGACACGCTATGTACACAATTGTGTACATCACCTGTTTTTGCTATTTGTATCAACTAGGCGGTAGGAAAGAGAGATATATTGAGCTTTGGGTGAATTAAACCTTCTGAAAAATAAATTCGTCTTCATTTAACTTCATTTTGTAGTGTACTGTTGTATATGATCACTTTTCTGAAGGCACTACCACGTTCGACGAGTCGTTCGACGTGCCACTTCCTGCGAGCCACGTGAAAAGTGTAATTTTTCTTTGCTCAAAATGGACATAACCAAAAATGAACTTGCACTATATTTCTAGCCTGAGATTTCATTGTACTTATGCCAAAACTGAGCATCAATGACTTCAGGATAAATAGATATTTAATTATAACTTAATTAGGATTAGTTACTATAACATACATAAATTGACATATTATCAGATTATTTTTGTTGCAATAGACTATTGAGTGTCTTGAGATAACGTTCTAGTGATTTCACACATTTACAAAAAGTTCTTCATAGGTGGCGTCTGAAAGGGTTAAAGTGATTCTACGGTTTCTTGCCACGGTTATTCAAACTTAACGTAACTCTAACCTCTAACAGACCATCTCGTTCCGTTTGGGACGTTGCAAAACAAAGGTCGTGGAACGAAGGGGGTATAAATACCGATGCCTTGTTCATTCATGTTGTCGCAGTGGAAAGCTTGTGGCCTCTAATTCTTGCGCAGGTTAAGAAAGGATGTACGAAGGTGAGCTCAAGCTTCGGCGTAGAAGCAACACGATGAGCAAATGAAAATCAGCCTGTTGCACATCTGGAAGCACGGCATGGCGTTTCGGAGCGAGCGCCGCCGCCACTAGCGATACGCCGAAAGCACGCCCGTTTTTGGTAAGAGCTTGTCAGGTAAAGATACCTGGCTTTAACGAACGTGTAGAGGGGGGGGGGGAAGGGGGGGGGGGTGTTATTCAAGACACCCAGGTTGCCGCGGGGAACCTGGGTGTCACGCGGGCCTTTATGTTATGTAGTTTGGAATATGCTAATTCAGTAATCTCAAAATTGCATGCACTTTGATGGAACCGGCCGAAGGCATTGTAAATCTTGCGCTGTTGCATAGAAATAAGGGATGTTGATGTTATAAGGGAACAAATCTTTTGTGCATTATTTCTAAGCTTTGACATCGCTTTTCTTTAATGCAGGCGATAAAGTATACCAGCACCCAAGCCCAATCACAAGCTCGTATGATGACTCAAGACATGGCCACAAGTGCAGACACCACATACAATATACTATTTGTTGGAGAAGAAGGCATGTGACCTAAGAGAACAGAAGTCATTTCGAGGCATGGTGCACTTCGCATGCCTCGATTGGGGCAAAAAAAGTGCGGTTGTCATAACACTTCCCCAGTTGTCATCACAAAATTAACAAGTGGAGAAAAAAACGCCAGGCCTGCGCGAAAAGCGCAGCACAGTCACAGCGAAAGCTGGAAGAGCGCCATTTCTAGAACCCGTTCCAAACTGTCTTGGGACTACTAATATAAGTACGTTTGAAGGTACCCTCTGCGCCACTAATTGATGCGGTGGCTGATGACAATGAAGAATTGTTGCTGAGCCCTTTGTAATGGGTTGGAAGCATTCAACGACCCATTCGTTACGCAATTCATATTGTGTGACGCCTGGTTACACAAATCGCATTCTGTGACGCCTGTTTGTTATTTTACTCTTTTATGACGCTATATTACGTATGTTAACGCGCTTCCTTCCCGACAGAACGCTTGTATAGGGTTTTACAGCGAAAGCTGTTATCAGATCACAACGGCAGTGGCAGTGGGGTAGTTGTCCGCCGCCGCCGGTGTCCGTAACCGCTATCGGGCAAAATTAGAAAAAAAAAATGAAACGAGAAAAAAATTCCTAAGAACCTCGGCCACTCTTACTGACTATAATCATCAATCAAGCATGAACACCTCTAACAGCGGGTAAGGTTCCATGCCCTCAACCTGGGCGATACAGATACCACCAGTGGTGGCTGTTATTCTTCGCTGCCACCCACCACCTACCTAGCCATTGCTAAGCAGGCACTCAGTGCTCTCGGCCATGACTCTGGGGACAGTAATGGTGGTTGAGGCCCTTAATATATTACAGTGAAAGTTGTATTGAGATCGCAATAAGAGCCGATTTAGGCGCCGTTGTTATACGCCGCCGCCAACGCTGGTGTCCGTAACCACTACGCTATCGCGAGAAATAAGAAAAAAATTTATTTATAAAAATTTCTAGGAATGGATGGGATTTGAACCCGGAACCTCGGCGTGGCAGTCGAGTATTCTGAACAAGGGGGGAACGTGGCAGTCGAGTATTCTATCAGAGAGCCACGCTGGTTCTTGAAACTCCTTCGCAAGAACACCCTATACAGGTGTCATGTCGGGCAAGGAAACGTGTTAACATGTGTAATATAGCGTTGTATAAGAGTAAAATAACAACCAGGCGTCACACAATGCGAATTGCGCGACGAGTGGGTCGTTGAATGCTTCCAACCCATTGTAAAAATTCAGCCATAATTCTTCATCGTCATCAGCCACCGCACAAGCAACGTTCGCATAACCCCTTACATGGGTGTAGCGGGTACCTCGCTTATCTGCAGAATAACGAATAATTGCCTAGTGGGTGCTTCCCTACTTGCAGAAAGTTACGGTGGTTTATGACGTGGTGGGTACTTTGCATGTGTACTTATATTAATTGCCCCAAGAAAGTCTACAACGGACTCTGGAAATGACGCAGTTCCAGCTTTCGCTGTGACTGCGCTGCGTGTTCTGCGCAGGCCTGGCGATTTTTTGTGGGCACCAGTTTCGAGCATTGGCATGAGTCCGTCGTAGAATATTGGGCTGCCCCGGAAAAGACCCAGGTTAGAACCCCGTTCCATCCTGGATATTGTTTAATATTTCATTTTTTTTCTTATTTCGCGCGATAGCAGTTACGGACACCGGCTTCAGCGGCGGCTGACAACCATGGCACCCTTGGTGTGATCTGAAATCTGATCTCAAGATCTGAAAGTTTGAAAATTAGTTTTGAACTGAGATTAAGGTGCATGAAAGACAGCAGATGGGAGGGAAAAGCTTCCGGTATTTGTATGGGAAGAGCATCAACTGAAAGTTGAAAAAAAGATAGGACACTCATCAGCAACTATATGGCTGACAGTGTAAACGACATGGTAACAAGGAGCGTTAAGCGGGAAACGTCATAAATGCAGAAGAAAGAAAAGTTCTGTAGAGTCAAGTTACGGATAGATGTGCTGAAAAAAAAAACTGCAGTAAGGGTAAAGACGGAATAAGCAAGGACACATTTTATGATAGGGGGGGTCGGGTTGTCTTAGAACGCGTAGTTATAAATCGAGATAAGGTAAGGAAAAAAAAATCTCCTTCTTTACTGTACATGCCTGCGGAAGGTTGGAAAACATGTTTTAACTGAATGCATGTTTTAAATGATTGAAAACATGTTTTAATTGAATGTGGAAATATACACTAGGGTGTATGCTGGGCGCTAACCTACATGAAGCCTTGGGCTTTAGGGACAACATTGGAAAGGTAAACAAGTCGACGATAGAAAAAAGTATGAGGTGCCTGCAGAATTTGTGGCGCAAAAGTAGGCAGAAAGCAAAAAAAAAAAAAAAAAAAAAGAAGGAAAACTCAGGTTAATCTCCAATAAAGCGCAGAAAGATGGGCTGGGAATTTGTAAGGTTGTTTTATGAGAAGATAACATTCATTATGCTATAATAGATCAGGCCGTAATAATAATAATAATAATAGTAATAATAATAATAATAATAATAATAATAATAATAATAATAATAATAATAATAACAACAACAACAACAACAAAATCTTGAGCTCGGCGGAGCGCATGTTATGCAACTCGTTATACAAGGGACGCTATTTCATACTTCAGTCCACTGCCATCGAAAAAACTGGCATGGTCCCTTATGAATTGACGTAAGGTGGCTGGAAGGCGGAACGTATTTTCTTTTCCTTCTTCTTCTCGGTCGATTGTATTGACCGGCTCGAAAGGTTTCTGCACATAGCGCTGTTTCGCATGGCCTACGGCATCGGAGGCATCGCAAGCTTTCAAAGCCTCCCGTGCCGAGCGACGCACCTATGACCACGTGACGACATGTGATGACGTCATTATTTGACGTCACATTGCGATGTCAGAGACGTCACAATGGCTTCATGATGACATAAAATCTCCGGCGATATGTGACGCCACGATGGACGAAATCAGGCGGCGTCGCTATATCACGATGATTTTTTGCAACACACTCGTGTTGACGTCGACAATCACTTTTCGTGTTCGATGACGCATCTAAGGCTTTCGCCTGAATAACCGAAGCCGACCACCGTCGCAAAATTTAAAAGCCCCTGCCTCCATGCAGCCGAACAAATGGGAGACGGCAGAGAGGGACAAAACCATCAACTAGAAAAAACAACAATGCCAGCACAAGGATGTGCGACGTATTATCTTTCGTCTTTGCCGTGTGCCGGTCGCATGTGAATTAAGACAATTCCACTTTTATTCTAACAAAGATTTAGATTTCGGATCTCTTCAGGAATGTAACCCTAGGATATGTCGCGCGGATCGTCTACATTTTTCACTGATAAGTGACGAGCAAAATATTCAAATAACCCTACGTCTTATAGGAAAAATCGTATTACCGCCCTACTACCCGACGCTGGCCAAAAAAATACCGAAAATAGCCTACAAATAGGGTAATTACTCTACGGTTGGCAACCCTGTTGTCCACCTGTTCTCCTCCAACATTTGTATTGTCGGCTGCCCAATCGCTTTGCCGCGTCGAAAAATCGAAGTGCATTGACCTCTCACGCGCCACGCAATGCAAAACGCGGTAATGCGCACACACCAGCGGCAGTGGTCGGGTACGCGGTGGAGAGAGAGCGAAGAAAATGCACCAATTCGAGGCTACGCTCCTCCTCTCCGTGAAAACGGTCTATACAGACAAGCTGTAAGGAAATCAGTTGCAGACTTAAAGAAGACAACTTCACTTGCCGAAACATCGGCTCCAGCACCCCCTCTCCCCCCTGTTCACAAATTTTTCGTCGCAAGCTGCCATCTTCCCCTTCTTTTTTTTTTTTTTTTTTGTTGCATATATCATGTTTACTCTAAAGAGTGTGCAGTGAGTTAAAGAGTCGCACGTCATTATTGCTGCTACAGAAAGAGTATAGATGAAAGAGTAAATAACACGAGTGCGAGAAATGTAACCTTAAGCCTCAACGACTTCTTTAGGCCCACATGTGTACAATTCATGATACACAATGAATGACAAGAAGCGCGAGTGCGCCTAACTTACAACGTAAATTTTTAACAAACGAAAATTGTCGCTGAAGACGGGTGTGATCTCGCCGCTCGTGTATGGATCCTCCGTCGGCGTATATTTTGTTGCGCCCGCGGTGGTAAAGTCCATCATCAAAACAAAAGACTCCATCGTTCTTCTGAGTATGAAGGTGACAGTTTTGCCCTTAAACGAGTTACTCGAGTTGAAGGAGATCTGCAAGTCCGCAGGACCGAAGTTCGCTTGGATTCTGAAAAAAAAAAAAAATAGTGGAGCAGTCGTGCGAGTAGACGCATATGTTGATTAAATAGTAACGAAAATTAAGGATGAGCTTCAGTGCTTTCCTTTATTTTTGATTTTCTGAGCTCGGCGTGTGAATGAGGTCCACAGCAGTGTTTAATGCTGAACACGCTGCATTGACTATTGCCATTTCATAATGCTTTAAAACGTACTTGTGCGGCTTTGACGGGATAGCTAATGACAAAGCCCTAGTAAGAAAAGTACGAATATCGAATACATCAACACCACGATGTGTTACGTATTTAATATTAAGCCGTTTTGGTTAGGTTCTTCGCCATCCTCGTTACAGGGCTCATTTGCGCAACTTAGTGGTGAATTGCAGCGACTAAAGCCTCAAATACAAAACACACGACAGGGCAAACGAGTTCTAACTTCCCGAAACAATCTAAAAAAAAAAGGCTTTTGTTTTTAAGTTAACGTTTGTTGTACGCTTTCTTTCCGTCGCTCTATATCTATGCGCTGCGATTCACCAGCAGATAGTCGACGCGAGGTGAAATACTTTGAACGTCAGGTACACAGATGTGCAACACAGCTGGTGCAGGGTCCCCTAAAACAGCTGGTGAAAGCAAGCGCGATAGCGTTTCTTTTCTTTTCCCCTAGAGCTAGCTTCCAGCGCCTTCCAGAGTTTTTTTGTACATGATGTCCCGACCAAAAATCTGTCCAATGGCAACAGCGAGCGTAGCAGAAGTTATGTACACGCGGAGCCCTACAACGATTTGTGGAGGTGGGTGTGCTTCCCTGACAATGCTTCGCAATAAAGGAGAGCCCTACAACCGAAATTTTCCTTGTTACATATCCATTCAATTGAAAGAGCAATGAAGAAACGCTTCCGAGCCGCACATGATACGAGCAATGTAATCTTATTTTTAAGCCTACTATTTCTAAGTGGGGAAACAAGCAAGGTAACACCCGACGTGGTAGCGCTTAATTTACGTCTGTCGTGTTGCGCTGCCAAGCTCAAGAAAACAGGCTTCATTACTGGCCACGGCGAACGCATTTTGAATCCGGTGAAATACTAGAACACCCGTGTACTTTAATTTATGTGCACATTGACGAACCCCAGCGGGTCGAAATTAAATACGGAGTCCTTAACAACGACGTGGCTCCTGATGACATCGTGGTTCTTGCACGTCAAGTTCAACAATTTTTAAACAAGGCAACGCGTACATCCTGCTTACACATCCGAGTCGTTGAACGTGAGGACTTCACCTTGAAACCTGACCGTTGTCCCGGCCGCCAGTTGTAAGTCCGGAAACCAGAACGACGGCCCCTGCATGAAGACAGTGGTATTGGCACCGTACATATACTGCTGAATACTTCCGCGTTGCTCTCTTTTGGCGCGGTGTACTTCGCAGAAAGGAAGTTGCCCTATCGAGAAACGTTCGGGAAGGACAACAGCGGGCATCTGGAGGCCTGCGGCGTAGCAGGAATTTATTGGAGCGCAAGAAAATGACGCTGGGAAGTTAAATGGCAGCACGAATTCGTGCCGGAGGACAGCATATTCGGCGCCATAGCCCAGCGGCGCTGAACGCAGACATAGTTCGACACTACCTAGAACTTTGCATCTTTAACGGGGCCCAGTCCTGAAATACTTTTCAAGGCAGTCGTCGAATGACTTCGTTGAAAGAGCTTATTGCCTCACTAATCAACTGCCGCAAAAATATTTAGTATTGATCAAGTACGAGCGGAGTTACAGGGATTTGTCGTATGTTTCAAGCGCTTTCTCATTCGTACTAGCGAGCATGCTGAAAGATACGCAAGGCTGACAAGGGGGGCTAGAAGATGCGTCCCTTCATTAGCGCGCGTCATGGTCTTGGGCATTTTCTTTTCTTTTCTTTTTTCTTCGAACGCGTGGCTTATTTTCAGTGTGATCACGAGCACGCGCATGGGCTCGTGGCGGCATATCTCACGGTGGCCACGGTAAATATGCAGCTCACGATGCGAAAATCTGCCAATGACCGTGGACTTGACCGTGCCAATGACCGTACCAATGACCGCAGCGCGGTCATACGGGCCTGTGGCATCATTTATCGGCAGAAAAGGGAACGACTTCTTGCTGACTTTGACAATGAATTGCAAATTACAGGCCACGAGGTGCGCTATAATGTTTGGCCCGCCTGTTCTCAGGAGCGTCGACTACCGATCGGCAGTGTTTTCTGACCATGTTGAGAAAGTGTTGCCGGACCCCTATAAATCAAGCGCACGCTGTTCTGCGTTGTACGAACAAAGTTCTAGCGGATTAATGACGGCTGACTATTACCAGACGTATTAGCGAGCTATACCAGTCTTTAGCAAGGTATTATAATACCTGGCGAAAGACTGGTATAGCTCGCTAATATGTCCGGTAAATACTGATTGTAATATCCGAAGACTTCGTTCTACGATATACCGTACGTGCTTCAAGTGCGAATATGTACAAAACGCCTGAAGCGAGCATCGCAACGCTGTCGTTATAACCAGTGTTGTACGGAACGGCGTTCCAAGGAACGACGTTCCAGGAACTAGTTCCTTTTGGGAGGAACGGAGGAACGCCACCGTTCCATTCAGGATCGGTGGAACTGTAACAGTAAGTCGTTACGTTTAAGCAGGAACGGTAGAGGGAACGGCGTTCCTTCTGTAAACGTTCCACGGCATTCAACAGGCGGACGCACGCAGCACATCCATGCAGAACAGGGTGGATGGGCGACCATGTGAGGCGCGAAAATGTAGCGCTCGCCCATCACGTGACTACGATGCATCCTGGTTTTTACTTCAAGGCGCCCGCCGGGGGGCGCAGGAAAGCGAAAGACGCCGAGACTGACCACGTGCGGGAGGCACAGTTGATTTTTTACAGCAGAGATGTTATGCTCGAGGTTTGCATGTGTCGTAGAAAGAAAATTATCATCATCATGAACCGGCACGTGCTCTCTTCGTCATCCGCCATCCTCTTCTGCTTCTCACTCAGAACACGGGTGCTAATTTGTCCGGCGCAGGATGCAATAACTCTGATGGGGCGAGAGAACGAGTACAGAGAGAGCAAAAGGAAGGGATACAGAGAAAAATATAAATTCTTGGCTACAAAATGTTTTCGGCGAGGCGAGATTCGACACCGCCTATCCATGATCTGAAGGCTAGCGTCGTAACCACTCGGCTATCTAGTTGTTTTTTTTTTCTTTCATGGTATTTATTCAACATAGGCATGGACAATTCAATACAGAAACAGAAGTAATATGTTCATTTTGCTCGCATCGCGACCCAACGACGAACTCATAGTACTGAAGAATTCACATTCGTCTCTAGAGCGAATACATCAAAGAACGGCCATTTCCCATTAGACACTAGAACGGTGGTAACGATAAACACCTCACCAATGCAATATACCATTCTGGCTGACCTTCCATGATCATATACTAATGAAGTAGGATGTTGAGGAAATTATCGGCTATACGTGTTTCTGGAACATGCGCGCAGGCTAGAACGTGTATAGCATATCCTTGTATAGTACAGTATATCAAGGGGGGGGGGGGGGACAAGCGATGGTGAGGAGGAGGGTAAAATGAGTATATATAGAGAGACAGAGAAAGAGAAACAAAAAAGATAGAATGCGAGTGAACGTACACAGAGAGAGAGAGAGATAGTGAAAAAATATAAAGAAAAAGCGGAAAATATGGAGAAGCAAAGGCAAGAAATTAAGCGAAAGATAAAAAGGCAGAGGACGAAATATACAGAAATATGTTCGCTGACTGTGAATGGAGCTTTACTAAGGCGCAAATGTGTATCATGAACACTATTTTCTGCTTACACAGAAATATTGAATCAGCACTCATTAAACGCCTCCAGTATTGTCCCTTTCAATGCGATTTCCTGTGCAATAAATTCCATTATATTGGTGCATTGGTGGATGATGATGATGAAACCATTTTTTAATTAAAATGCAAAGAAAACAGGGAGGGTCCCTGTTCCGGGACACCTATGACAACCTCTGCGACAGCCCGGGCCCTCTGAACGACCGCCCGACAGACCTCGGGGGCGCCGTCGCGAAGGGTGCCTTCCCACTGCGCTGGGGTACGGGTGGACCGAACGATTGGTGCGAGGGGAGGGAAGTAGGCAGCGGTGCACTCTACGGTGACGTGAAAGGTTGTGGGGATAGCGCCACATCCTGGACAGGCATCGGTATAGCGAGTCGGGTATATTTTATGTATGAAGTGCAGATTTGGGAAAATTCGGGTCTGCAGCCGTCGAAGTGCGACAGGCTCCTCTCGTGTGAAGGACTCTGGTGAGAGTTGGTATCGCTGTCGTTGGCGTATGTAATGTTGTGTGACTTCGTGATATGCGAGAAGTGGGGAACTTAGCTAATTTCTATTTGAATATGTGAAGTGCAGTATCCTGAGTGCGGCTTTGAAGATCGACGTTGAAAACTGCCACATGTGTTGGACTTGAAATAGACGAGCATTAAAGTTACAGTTACATGTATGTAGTAAGGCCGGTGGTCTCGAAAAAAAATTGTCTAGGAGCCTTTATTTAGGTTTCTTTGCCTATGTATAACCTGCTGTCGGCAATGTTAAATTCGTTTGATATATGCAGCTCAATGGGAGCTTTAAATTGTTCACTGTATTTCGCTTCAGGATTATCTGACACTATACATTTATTAAAAACTCAAATGTAACGTTAATGTAACGACACGTTCCAATTTTGGAAATGTAACTGTAACGAGTTCCTTTTGCATTTGGGGAACTTGTAACAGGAACTCGTTCCGAAATAGGGAAGTAACGAGGAACGAGCTTTCATTCCTGTTTTAGAGGAACGCGTACAACACTGGTTATAACCTAGGTGATCTACAGTGACAGTGCTCTGTGCTTTAAGCGTGCTTCTCGAGAACATTGTCCTGTGTATGATACTCTTCGGGGAAGGAAAGAAAATGAGAAAAAATTAAGCGCAATAAACGGGACAACAAAAGTAGAGACACACAGGACGAAGCGCTAGTAACAACTGTGAACATTTATTGAAAAACATCGCCGCAGCTAGACAATGTGCGCATGTGCACAAGGCTTCCGATGACAAGCAACAAAAACAACCAATAGAGCCAGGCGCGAGATACACCCCCCGTGACAACACTAACACGTGGAAAATGAATTCACCAGAGTGACCGAAAGAGAAGTGACACGTAGATACACAGATGAATACCTAAAACCGGGAAATAAAACAAGATAAAAAGACTACAAGGTAAAACGCTGACATAACTAAAAAAAAAAAAGAGAAGTGACACGTGTAACTACGTTAATGAGAACTAACAGACAATGATGCCAAGGAAAGTATAGGGGACGTTATTAGAAGTAATTGTAGTGCAAATGTGAAGAAAGAGAAGTGGACGAAAAGATAACTTGTCACCGGCAGGATCCGAACCTGCGACCTTCGAATAACGCGTCCGATGCTCTACCACTGAGCTACGGTGACGGTCATCCCCCCGTCCACTTTATAGGGTATATATGTTCATTTAAACGTGCGAGCGTCAGTCAGCGCCGCCTGTTGCCATTACGGCGAGTGTGAAGCACTCTTTTTGCCAGTAGGCGTCACGTAGCACGTGATCTTATTACGAGCTGGCAGCTGACTAATAATCCCTCGCATACCACCTGAAGGCAACAAGTCTGCCAGAACGAGACCCTCGTTATGAACTAAGGAAAGGAGTGTGAACTTAAGGGCTCGTTTGCTTTGTTAAACACATAATTAATGAGAACTAACAGACAATGATGCCAAGGAAAGTATAGGGGACGTTATTAGAAGTAATTGTAATGCAAATGTGAAGAAAGAGAAGTGGACGAAAAGATAACTTGTCACCGGCAGGATCCGAACCTGCGACCTTCGAATAACGCGTCCGATGCTCTACCACTGAGCTACGGTGACGGTCATCCCCCCGTCCACTTTATAGGGTATATATGTTCATTTAAACGTGCGAGCGTCAGTCAGCGCCGCCTGTTGCCATTACGGCGAGTGTGAAACACTCTTTTTGCCAGTAGGCGTCACGTAGCACGTGATCTTATTACGAGCTGGCAGCTGACTAATAATCCCTCGCATACCACCTGAAGGCAACAAGTCTGCCAGAACGAGACCCTCGTTATGAACTAGGACGCGTTATTCGAAGGTCGCAGGTTCGGATCCTGCCGGTGACAAGTTATCTTTTCGTCCACTTCTCTTTCTTCACATTTGCATTACAATTACTTCTAATAACGTCCCCTATACTTTCCTTGGCATCATTGTCTGTTAGTTCTCATTATGTGTTTAACAAAGCAAACGAGCCCTTAAGTTCACACTCCTTTCCTTAGTTCATAACGAGGGTCTCGTTCTGGCAGACTTGTTGCCTTCAGGTGGTATGCGAGGGATTATTAGTCAGCTGCCAGCTCGTAATAAGATCACGTGCTACGTGACGCCTACTGGCAAAAAGAGTGTTTCACACTCGCCGTAATGGCAACAGGCGGCGCTGACTGACGCTCGCACGTTTAAATGAACATATATACCCTATAAAGTGGACGGGGGGATGACCGTCACCGTAGCTCAGTGGTAGAGCATCGGACGCGTTATTCGAAGGTCGCAGGTTCGGATCCTGCCGGTGACAAGTTATCTTTTCGTCCACTTCTCTTTCTTCACATTTGCATTACAATTACTTCTAATAACGTCCCCTATACTTTCCTTGGCATCATTGTCTGTTAGTTCTCATTAATTATGTGTTTAACAAAGCAAACGAGCCCTTAAGTTCACACTCCTTTCCTTAGTTCATAACGAGGGTCTCGTTCTGGCAGACTTGTTGCCTTCAGGTGGTATGCGAGGGATTATTAGTCAGCTGCCAGCTCGTAATAAGATCACGTGCTACGTGACGCCTACTGGCAAAAAGAGTGCTTCACACTCGCCGTAATGGCAACAGGCGGCGCTGACTGACGCTCGCACGTTTAAATGAACATATATACCCTATAAAGTGGACGGGGGGATGACCGTCACCGTAGCTCAGTGGTAGAGCATCGGACGCGTTATTCGAAGGTCGCAGGTTCGGATCCTGCCGGTGACAAGTTATCTTTTCGTCCACTTCTCTTTCTTCACATTTGCATTACAATTACTTCTAATAACGTCCCCTATACTTTCCTTGGCATCATTGTCTGTTAGTTCTCATTAATTATGTGTTTAACAAAGCAAACGAGCCCTTAAGTTCACACTCCTTTCCTTACGTGTAACTACGTGTCACTTCTCTTTCGGTCATTCTGGTGAATTCATTTTCCACGTGTTAGTGTTGTCACGGGGGTGTATCTCGCGCCTGGCTCTGTTGGTTGTTTCTGTTGCTTGTCATCGGAAGCCTTGTGCACATGCGCACATTGTCTAGCTGCGGCGATGTTTCTCAATAAATGTTCACAGTTGTTAGTAGCGCTTCGTCCTGTGTGTCTCTACTTTTGTTGTCCCGTTTATTGCGCTTAATTTTTTACCAGGTATGCATCAACAACTGGCCCAAACCTCTACTCTTCGAAAGAAAATGAGTTTCAAGGGCTCGTTTTTCCTTTGTGAGACACAATATTAATCAGATCTAACAGACAATGATTCTAAGGAAAGTATAGGGGATATAATTTGCAGTGATTATGGCATAAATGTTAAGAAAGAAAAGTGGATGAACAGATAACTTGCCGCTGGCAGGGACCGAACTTGGAACCTTCGAACTACGCGTTCGACGCTTTACCGATTGAGCTACAGCGGCGGTCATGCCCCTTTCCACTTCATTGGGTATATCACTGCATTTAAACCTGGGAGTGTTCGTCTGCATCGGTCGGAGCCATGGCATTGAGTGTGGAACGCTCTTTTTTTGTCTTGCTGGTGTCACCTGACACGTGATATTTTTACGAGATGGCAGTTGACCAAGAATACCTCGCGAACAGCGCTGTGTGCTGATACGTAGGGCGTACGCGTCTAATTTTTTTCTCCCGCAAATGAGCATGACTTAATGATGGTCGCTTTTATGTACCTATTAAATTGTCTCAACTACGGTAGCTATATGTACCCTTCGGTCTGCACGTAACAATAACGCATATACAGCTAGGAGACGGCGTCCAGCAATTTGAAAATGTGGGAACTGCCTTGTCCCGCGAGATAACTGTGGGCTGACGTGTGTAATTTTAAGTGCACGCGCGCTGTATTATGCCTGTGTAGTTTTCAACATTGGCAACTTTAGACTGTGAAGACCGAAAATTACACCATTTCCCACTTAGGGAACGATCAGGGGATGCGAAGCAGCATTGGGGGGTGCACACAAGTTTCCGTCTACGTTTACTCGGCCGTCGAAGCCAAGCGTCGGCGTCGAGCTACCGCTTCCGCTACAAAGAGACAACGCCAGTCTGCGGCGAGGGTAGCGAGGCTTTCGAGACAATTGCAGCGACCGGGAACCGACGGAGCGACCGCACGATTCAAGCGAGACTTCCTCGACCGAGCGCTTGCGCTTATATGAGATGGGGGGAGGGAGAGGAGGGAGTGGGTTTACAGGCTGCAGTGCGGGGGGAGGAGAGGAGAGCAGGCGACCGAACGCCTGCGTAAAGGAGGAGAGTGCACGGCTGCAGCGCGGGAAAGGAGGAGAGAAGGCGACCGAACACCTTCGTAAAGGAGGAGAGTGGGAGAGAGGGTAAGCGCATGCGCAGTAAGGGTGGTCACACCGCACACCACCACCACCGGATTGAACTCCGACGTAAGCTGTTTCGCATCTAAAAAATCGTCTCCAAGCTTGCACTAAGCGGCGCAAAGCTCGATACACAGTGAAGCTGATCGGTCTCATGTTTATTTGTTGCTGTATCTAGGCAGAACTTGGCTGTAGCGAGGTTGAACTTGACTGTAGCGAGGTTGTAGCAAGTTTTGTCTCCACCTTTTCGTTATCATTCTCGGTTCTCTACCCGCGGAACTCGTCTTTGACAAGGACTGCGATGCTCTGATGATGGTGGCGTCGGCGCCACCGGTAGACGCACGGGCTCACTCCGATTCTCAGAAGGGCGGATCTTGCCGCAGGGAACGTACATGAGCAGAATTAGCCGCACGTTTGCGCTCCCTGTATTCGGGATCTTGTTGTCACCACAGTCTCTTCTGTTCCGATTCCCTGGCCTTGTACTCCGGATCTTCTTGACGTTCCTGTTGACGCTCGCGCATAACTGCATGTCTCGCTTCTCGGATCGCATCTTCTTCCTCGGGAGTGCGATTTATTTTTGGGCGACACATGGCTGCGTATGATTAGGCAGAAGCTCCTTCGCAGCCAATTTGGGCTAACTGTTGCCTCCCTTTTCAGTGGACCAGTGGTGAGTAGTAGGATTTACCGAATTTTTGTGGCACAAACCCGTTTTTGACTATGATAGTTTTGTGATAAGAGATACAAGGAACGCTTTGTTAAAGTGCTTCGCTGTTAAAATACGTGTTTTTCAGTCGCACCACCCGAAAGCCGAGCGCAACGTGAGTATTCTCTTTTTCATATGGTTGACGTAACTAGGTTGATCACCAGAGCTCATAGCACGTGTAGGATCCGTCGATGGCTTGCCCCCCAGAAAAACGCACACTGCATACTCAAGACCACTTTGCGGGCTGCCACTCGGTTCCGTCTGCACTGTAAAAATATCGGTTAACGTGCGTGGAGCGTAAATTCACCGCGAACTAGCAACAGCATGTACTTCACAAACATGCCCGGGATCACTTACTTCAGACGGTGTACGCTGCGAATCCACCGTTCCCGCGCTGGTCCATTAAGCACGGTCGCGTCGGAAAACGAAAGAACTTTGTTCGAGAAGGACATTTGTTGTAACGATTAGCACAGTTGATGATGCAGCAATTCATGCACGACATTGCAAAGCTCTTCTTACAACGCGACACGGCTTGACTTGTGGACCGACTACTGCACGCAGCACACCAGTCACTTTCCCTCCCTCTCGATAGGCGGTGCCACCGGACTCAATGCTCGTTCTCTATACAAAATAGAGTGGACGGGGGGGGGGGGGGGGGGGGATGATCGCCGCTGTAGCTCCATTGGTAGAGCATCGGACACATAATTCGAAGGTTGCAGGTTCGGTTCCTGCCAGCGGCAAGTTATGTTTTGGCCCACTATACGTTTAAATGCACAGATGTACCCATAGAAGTGGACGTGGGGGATGACCGCCGCTGTAGCTCAATTGGTAGAACATCGGGCACATTATTCGAAACTTGCAGGTTTGGTTCCTGCCAGCGGCAAGTAAACGTTTCGTCCACTTTGCGTTTAAATGCACAGATATACCCAAATAAGTGGACGCGGGGATGGCCGCCGATGTAGCTGAATTGGTAGAGCATCGGCCGCATAATTCGAAGGTTGCAGGTTCGATTGCTGCCAGCTGCAAGGTATCTTTTTCTTCCACTTTACTTTCTTCCCACTGATATTATATTTACTACAAATAACATTTCGTATACAATCCTTTGCATTATTGTCTATTAGATCTCATTAATATTGTGTCTCACAAAGAAAAAACGAGCCCTTAAAATTTCTCTTCTTTCCTTCATTCATAGCGAGGGTCTCGTTCTGGCATAATTGACGGCTTCAGGTTTTTACACGAGGGGTTTTTGGTCAGCTTGCAGCTCGAAAAAAAGATCTCGTGCTACGTGACGCCAGCAGTGGAAAACAGAGTGTTCCACACTCGTCGCCATGGCTGCGATCGGCGCTGACTGACACTCCCAAGTTTAAATGCACCGATATACCCAATGAAGTGGACGGGGGAATGACCGCCGCTGTCGCAGAATTGGTAGAGCGTCGGACGCGTAATTCGAAGGTTGTAGGTTCGTTCCCAGCCAGCGGCACGTTATCTTTTTGTCCACTTTACTTCCTTGACATTTATGTCATAATTACTACAAATAACATCTCCCATACTTTCCTTAGCATTATTATCTGTTAGATCTGAATATGAAACTTCGTGGAAGTTAAGTTGGTGATGATCCGTCAGCTCATAGCATTACGAGGAAATTCTTTGTTTACCGTGGTCCTTGGTAGGGTGGATATGGGAAGCGTATGACAAGGTCAATTTAAAGAGAGTGAGAAAAGCTCTATAAAGGTCACTTCTGGAATACAATCAAATGAACACGGCCCTAACAGTAGACAGTGAACAGTGGACCATCTGCGTATTCATATGCTGCCCCAGACTGTGAACCGTAGGAACGAGAACTCTCGACACCGGCACATATCTTGCATGGGAAGCGACTGACTGCCCTTCGTGACTTACAAAGTTCAGCCGTGGTAACAAGCTCTCATACTGAAATGCTTAAACCATCATATCCAGCTCCGAAAGCGGCAAGGAATATTTAATGTTCCTCAAACGCGTCCATAATAGGCCAAGGGCGCACGTCACTAGTATTTTGGGAAGGCAATATAGTCTTAGTGCGCGATGATTCCGAGTTCAAGCTGTATTGGAGACTCGCACGTATTCTGGAGAACATTACGGGAAGCGACGCAATCGCGCGTGAATTTCGCCTAAAGCTAGAAAACGGAAAATTAGTCACATGGCCTATACGACCTTTGTTTCCTAGGAATGCACCAGTAGCACATCTTGACAGTGAATACAGCCCAAGCAAAAAGAAAAAGTAAACGAAGTACGGCGATGGTGTGCGCGTGGCTCGAGAGTTCTTGTTCTTGCTGCAATAAACGGCAGGAGTGGGACGAGCTGCTCTGAGCTCTTGAGGCGTGTTGTCCTTCATCGCACTTGAATCCCGCCAAAATGACGTCTTCGGATTTTCACTCACCTATGGAGTTAAATCGCGCTGGTTGAGAAAATTGCTAAATGCGCTACGAGATAACATCGGGAGTAACTCGTAGCACGACACGTAGCGTTTAGCATAACGCTGCCGAATTTACTTAGCAAAATATCGCTGCACTTTTCCGCAAAAACGAACATATACGAAATGGAAATTGATGTTAGAAGAGGCACTCAATTGAAGTACTAGGGGCAGCACTCTCTGCCACATAAATATCCACGAGTACTTTAATATTTCCAACGTGCTTTGAAACATTCCTGCGCTCGTTATCTCGATTTCATTGTTTTTTTTTTTTCGCGTGCATGAATTCTTTCGCGTTTCCATACATTCAAGTTAACAAAAAGTATGCATGTTCTTACCAGGCCATTTTCCGGAAAGGACGTCTGAAGTTCGTCACAGTAGTGCAGTGCCCAAATATAGTGACCTCCAAGTGTGGTTTTCACTCTCCAATTTCTCCCTGCACATGACATTGATGGCAGGGAAACATTAGTAGCTGTTATAAGCCCAGTTCTGTGTGCCGCATTGGCTCGACCACATTCACTGATTTATATTTACATATTTTCTGCGATATACGGAAACGAAAATTCCTACGTGACGGCCTAAAGTACCTTTAACTTGCACAACATGAAACAGCAAGAATGTAACGCTATCTCGGTATTGTGTTAGAAGAGTCGTCGAATTCCAGTTGAACATAACGAAAAGGGATCAGCTGCCATGTTTTGAAGTGCAGAAATGCCTAAAGAGTTTCGCCAAGTGATAGTTGAGAACGCGTAATTCAATAATGATTGTTCCACCCTACCATAGACTACGCTGTGTGTAATTAGAACTCTTATATAAGAACTTGCAAGAATTCGTCAATGATAGGGAAAGGATGACAAAGCTAACCACGACCGCGATAATAGACACCAGAAGAAAGGGGCACTGAGTGCACTGTTACCTGAAATTTTGGACATGTCCGCTTCGAACGCCATGATGTCATTATAGAAAAGCTGGAAAATAAGACGACGTTATATGCAACGTCATATTGATTTGGTACCTACGTGTTTTAAAGAATGCGATAGTAACAAATTGGAATGTTATACTAAGTCAGCCTAGCAACTAACTCGTGTATCAAACCCGGCGTAACTCAACAAAACGCCGGCGTGAGGAAACACGGCCGCTGCAATGAATGAAGCCAACTTCTTGCTGTCTTTCACTCAGCGAGTTGTGAGGCCTGCAGGTAGAAATGTATAAGCCGTCTGCTGATGCGCTCCTACGTACAGAATAAAATCCTGTTTGTAAGGGAGCCCGACAGACCCCAAAAAAAAAAAAACGAAAAATAAAAGCCGTTACTTTTCTTAAGCTGCCGCTCTAAGCGGGAGTGCTCTCTCTAAGCGTTTAAGAGTTGGGCCACGTCACAAGTAAGCTTCACGACGCATGCGCGATAGGCGCGAGCGCGGGAAGAAAAAAAATATACCAACGATTCCGATACTACCTTCAGAGCCGGGCTGCTCGTTTCATTCTTTCTAATTATCATCGCACCTCCAGCGTCACTTCCATGAAAGCAAGTTTATCATTACCTCTGCTTTCACAACGTAGGAAAATATCTCGCCTCTGCCTGTTCCACAAGGTATATTACGACAATCCGATTCTCAAAAATAAATTGATAACCCCTTCATTTTACGTATCTGCCCGCATCGACCATCGTCATAAGGTTGGTATTCCCACATGCCACACCAACCATTTTTACAATTCATTCATCCCCCCGTACGTCAGCAAGTTGGAATCACCTTCCGCGATCTGTAGTCAAGATTACTGACAACTCTAAGTTTAAAGCTGCTGTAACTAACCTGTTCTTGTCCATAAGGGTTTTTTTTGTTAGGATTATAGTATTTTCATTTTTTTAGTAACCTTTGTGTTTTTCATATTTGAACGCGCCAACACTTTGACATGCTGTTGCGACGATGCCTTGTTTTTGGTTCATAGGCTCGTACTGGCGCTTGAATGTTTTTTCATTCGCCTTGTTTCCTTATTGTTGGAGACCTTGTTATGCTTTGAATTCTTAACCAACTGTATTTGTTCTCTTATTATGCCCTGTTAATTCTTGATTACTTTTATTGTATTTATGTAACCCCGAAGTTTTTCTTTTTTATGTTTGTTGTATTAAAAATGTATACCCACTCCCCTCTGTATAATGCCCCCGGGCCCTGAGGGTACTGAAATAAATAAATAAATAAATAAATAAATAAATGCGAATTCTAAGCGCAGTATCGTGTTGGGGCAAGGCCAACTGTGTTTGAAGTTTTGACTTTCCGCAAGCTATCGATTACGCCAGGGGTCGGCAACCTGCGGCCCGCGAGGCAGTATTATACGGCTCCCGGCACGACGTCAGAACCGTCCCGGCCTTCACCAAATTGGCAGTTTTGACCTTATCTGGGATTTTCGCTTGTAATGCTATGTTTGTAAATTGCTATATTGTGACAGGCGTGCCAAAAGTAAATATGCTTTCTATTCGAGTTTTCTACATTATTAGGTACTTTCAGCTTGTACGTATACTTTTTAACGTTACCGTGTTACCGGAACGCATGTTTTAGGAAAGTTGTAGCTCCCATACGTAAACGTTTACGTACGTCAGTAAACCTATACCTTTACGTTTGCGCAAACCACTAAATTGTGATGATAACTGCATTTAAAGTATATCTAATTTAGGTAAGATTGAATTACCACTGCGGCCAAATCATAGAAGAGGTTTTTTAGCGTGTAAAGTATCCCAATGTACGTGAAAGAGCGTCAAGATACCGGGTCACCGGACGATGGTGTCGATCTCTTCTGACGATTTGCGCAACCAGTCATGGATGTTTGTTTTCGCCTAGTGTTTTTTTGAGGAAAATGATTAAAAAGGCAATTGATTCATGGTTTTGCCCCTGCAAGGCATTCACGTCAGAAGTAGAATGCACGATGTTTCTGCAAAACCAATTCTGTGCTTCCCTGGTTCATCTTAGCCCCCCCTAGATGGCGCCACCTATCCAGCATGTCAGGCGTGCCATGAACTTTAGGCATCTCACGTTTACAGCTTCGGCATGCTAGGTCACACTAGCTTCGGCAATGCTGCTGAAACAGTTAAGGTGATCGCTTGCACTTCGGCTTATTTTGACTCGGCGGCTGGAGTCTGCTCAAAGCGGATATCGCGAGTACCCACGGATGAAGGTGGATTCGCGAGATAGGGCCGAAAACGTAAAGCCTATGGGCGTGTAGTTTACGTTCCGTAAAAGTCTACGTTCCGTAAAGACCCGCGCATGCGCAGATTCCTTCCGGCATGCAGTAACACAGCAACGTAAAGATGAATACGTACACGCTAAAATTCCCTATTGTCAATTCGCCGGTGTAAGAGAATACAGCCGCTCTAGAGAAAGATGCTCTTTTCGCACAGTCTCTTCGCGTTGAGAGCGCAGCACGTAGAAAGGTATAGTAGCCGACCACTGATGAGAGCGCGCTCCAGCTATCGCGACTGCACCCTTAGAATCAAAGCTCAGAGCGAGCCCCCCCTCTTCCCCGCGTTTCTTCATGCTCGTTAAAGATGGACGGGGCGTTTCCTCTCCGCTTGAGCATTTGACGGCAGGTCTAACACGCGGGGGATGTTATCGCATGCGCCCTCCGAGCGACGGAAATGGGGCGGCTCGTTTGATCTCTGCTTCAGCCGCGTTCATCACCACCGCTCGCGCAGTTTACCCACGGGTGGAGCATACGATGCGCGGGTGCATGTTATCAATTTGGACTTTATGGCTCCGTGTTTTCGGAGTTTATTTTTTTTTTTGAAATTCGGAGGGTGTTCTTCGGAGTTTATTTTTTTTTCTGTGTGTGGAAATCCGGCGTTATCGGAGTTCACTTCTCGTGTATGTCTAATTCTCCGAACTTCTTTGTTTAATTTTACATTGTAAGCTCTTGCAGTGTCTTCTTATGCCTTTTATTTCCAATGAATATGCTTTGCATTGTCGCTCATAATGCTGTTTCTCCATCCGTTCATTTCTTCTGACGTCCCGTTTATTTACCCCGTTCATAAAGCTGTTGATTCGCACTGCTGCAAACTCGCCAAAGTGTACTTTATTTTGGGGGGAGGGGGGGGGGGGGGCACGAGCTAGTCAAGCTACTTTGCAGCTTCTTCTCCCAGCTTCCCTCATCTTCTTGATTAAAAATGCAGCATTTATTATGACTATTTTTCTCAACACTACGAAATCTTAGATGAAATGATATCAGAACACGAAAGTATTCCAACATACTAAGTGTATTTTCGACGTCTAGAGGGTTTGAAAGCAAAAACACATATACATACAAGCAGAAATACTTGAATACAAACCACCTACGTTTGTTTGTATTACAACCTTAAAGCTTGTTGTAATAGACACAAGCATACATTAGCGAGGTTGCTGCCGCTGATGGAGGTACGCTCCTTTCGATTGATGATTCTCAGCTTTGAAAATGTCCTTTGAACGTTGAAAATGCCCTTTTAAAATCGGAGTTAATCGGATAAATCCGAATTGTGAAAAATTTTACCGACGAGTATTTACCGGATTGTTTCGGATTTATCAGAGAACACTGAGCCCTATTTATAAGGAACATGACCGCAACGGCGGTGCAACAAACCCGTCGATGGTGTCCATATAATTGCTATCGCAAAAAAAAAAAAGAGAAAAACCTGAAGAAGAGAGCCGCATGGGCGGCGCACACGCTTTCTTGGTGTCGCCATTTTGTCCAGTTGCCTTGTGATGGTCATTTCGGAATGGTTCAGTGGTGTCGGCCGTGTGTGCGCATTTTGTGGTGGCAGCTTGACTGTGTCCTGGACGCTGGACATTAACGGCGTGTTGCGGCGGCAGTAGAACACGCCGTACTGCAAGCGCGTTCGTTTCACCATTGTGTCGAGCGAGCATGCCGCTGGCACCATGGGATGATGCGCACGCCGCGTGCTCGGCAGAGTCCACAACCCGAACAGCAAGTAATGCTTCTCTTTTCTGTTATCTCGTCAGTATTGTCGCTCAGGCATCTACAGGCGTCGTTCTGCGCTGTGGGTCGCGTCGAAAGAACAATAAGAAAAAAAGAAAAAGGCATTAGTCGGGAGCAACACTCCGCAGCGTGTCCTGAAACGGTTTGATTGACTCTAGCACCGCGTAGCTTTGGGCTCTGTTGCCGAGATGTTACCGATGCATGCCGACATACTATATAAGCATAGCGATGGCGGTATGCTATCTCTGCAGCATCGCCCAGCGCTTCGCGGCTGGCATCAGTCAAACCAGACCAGGCCACGCTGCGGAGCGTTTGAGTTGAGCTTGCTGACGACTGCACATATCAGCGATGTGAGCTGCTTGATGCGCGTGTAAAGACTACTGTGAGGGCAATACAAGCTTCGTAATGCCAGTTAATCGACGCGCGAGTGCGCCTTGTTTAGGATATTTCGTGCGATATGATTTCTACCGATAAAGCACGAATGAAGGGGTGTGCTTTCACGAAATATGAAGAGAAATGCCGCGTTTATGGCGCCGTCATTGGGTCATATCTGCCGTAAGGCCAAGTTTGTTTTCATTTTACTCTGTTCCCACATTGATTTGTTTGTGTTTATCCTCAGTGTCGACATGTGCTCATTATTAACGTGTCGCATAAACGAGCGCCCTCGTTTTCCAGCGTTTACGGTGGATACAGTACCCTGGGCGTCCTTGTTCCGCCGCCGCTCAGCTGGGAAATTTCATCGAGGCACAGAATATCAGTAAGTGAGAAGCCATCTCTATAAAATTTTTGCATTGCCACTTTTCAAATGCGAAGCATTTCTTAGCGAACTTCGGCAACTTTGAGCGTATCTATCTATCTATCTATCTATCTATCTATCTATCTATCTATCTATCTATCTATCTATCTATCTATCTATCTATCTATCTATCTATCTATCTATCTATCTATCTATCTATCCGCCTACGACATTGTGCTCTACAGACTGTATCGTTAATGAGATTTATACCAAAATTTGTCTTGCATAACACGACTGTATGAAGAACATAAATGACTCGTCATATCATGAAAATCATGACTAACTTGTCATGAACAGTATGATTTACACGCTATGGGTGTGGTGCTCCTGCGGCCGTTTCCTTAACTTGATATATCCAAAAACAGGTATGACCAGACATTTCTGCATGACCAACATAAATGGCAGGTGGTAATATGAATATCGGGACGTGCATGTCATGTACAACATGATTTAAATGCCACGCTTATGGCATGCTCACGGCCGTTTCGCTAGCTTGATATACACCAAATTTGATATTGAGTGACGTGACTGTATTACTAACATAAATGACAAGTGGTAATATGGAAATCATGACATGTCATGAGCAACATGACTTGCATGCGACGCTTATGTCACGCTCGCGGCCGTTTCGCTAGCTTGATATGCACCAAATTCGGTAGTCCGTGGCATGACTGTATGACGAACATAAATGACAAGTGGTAGTACGGAAATCATGAAATGTCATATGCAACATGACTTGCATGCCACCCTCATGGTGCGCTTGCGTCCACTTGGCTAGCTTGATATACACCAAAAGGGGTATTGCGTTACGTGTCTGTATGAGGAAGATAAATTGCAAGTGGTAACGTGAAAATCACGACATGCACGTCATTCTCAACGTCATTTA
This sequence comes from Rhipicephalus appendiculatus, assembly GCA_030522465.1. NCBI lineage: Eukaryota > Metazoa > Arthropoda > Arachnida > Ixodida > Ixodidae > Rhipicephalus > Rhipicephalus appendiculatus. The sequence continues at coordinate 94,318 of JALIZH010015560.1, forward strand.
CATGCCACGCTCATGGTGCACTTGCGTCCAGTTCGCTGGCTTGATACACAACAAAGTTGGTATTTCGTGACGTGACTCATGGCGAACGTAAATGACAGCTCCCAACATGTAAATCATGACATGCATGTTATGTACAGCATGATTTGCTCCTTGCTGGTTGCTTCACATTGCATCGATTCCCACAATGCGTGGGATCTGCCGCCTTTTCCGTCTTCAAAAGACGAAGAGAAAAAAAAACACGGTTGATCCCTCCGTCATAGGAATCGGTATAACACGAAAGTGAAACGTGCCCTTACAGAAGTAGTCGACTGTTTACTGCAGATTGATATAAGAGAGCTTGCGGAATGTCTATTGGTGTGCTGACAGTTATAGCACCCTTTAAGTTATAGCACCCTTTGACGCTTGATGGTACAGCTGCATCCCGACGACTAACGTCTATGATGAATGATTAAAGAAACCCTTGTGGTCATAGATGCTTGTGGTAACTGTACGGTGAGAGCGGAGTCATTGAAAGCGGTGTGACAGCCAGAAGAGCGTCAATTATTGGGCGCCGGCCGAACTTGGGCTAAGGTCGCGTACTCGCGGCATGTTAGAGTTATTGAACAACGCTGCCCGACCAGAGCGAAACGCAACGCGCGTCGTGTGTTCCCCGTTGGCCGGCTGCGCTTTTTCGCGGGGCGAGCTAGGAACACGGCTGGGGACGCGGAGTTACGGCCACGCGATGCACTCGCGCGTCGCAGAGCTATTTTTGGTATGGACGGATGCTACGAGTGTGGATGCTAGGGGTAAAGTCGCCACCTGGCAGTGCGTTAATGCGTGGGCAAAATTGCACGTTTACTATTCGAAACACACCGAATGGGACGGACGTGGAGAAACAACGCTTTGAAGAAACTAATCGTGCATTTCACGGTCATAATGCATTACTTCTCTTAGCAAGAGCACTGTGAGAGGACAGTGGTAGATATAAAAGGCTTGTTTTTAAAGCCTACGAAGTATGTGACCATGGCGCAGTGGATAGCGTGCCCGGCATCTCTTGTCGCGGACCTAGAGGTCGTAGGTTCGACTTCCGTTGACGGAACTTTTTGTCTTCTGATCATGTGTATTTTTTCGACGTCATTTCCGTGACGGAAATACGTCACTCAAATCTTGGTGGACCTCGGCATAAAACACTTTCGTGTTAAAAAAACTGAAGTAGCATACAACTTCCTATATTCGTACTTCTTTTTGGCGGATGTGAATGTTGAGCTTAGTACAGCATGAGAAAGCAGGAGAGAAAGGCACACAATTAGCCACCCGACGGCTCTGTCGCAAATTGGCAAAGCGTGTGCTGTCGTATGGGCCTACTCAATTCTCTAGCCTGCTTTGTTTTGAGCTCTTTCATTATAATAATACCTGGCAGATAGTTACATTTGATGTCACTGAACTGATGTGTATTTGTGAAACATTGGCTGAGGAGTGAGATTGAAACTGCGAGTCTTTTTCTGTGGCCTCATTGACAAATGCAGTGCAAATTGGGTCGATTGTAGAGTCAAGGTTGTCACCGTTTGTGCAGCTGGCAACACTACTAGTATTGAACTTCATGTGTGTATTTTGAAGACTTACACTTACTCTAAGACCAACATTTGGAGGAAGGAAGAAAGAAATAGATGTCAAGAAAGGAAGGTTAGTCAGTTGTTTGACTGATAGCTAACTTGTGCAAGGGAAGATGGTAAGAAGAATGAAAGTTAGAAGAAAAGAAACGTTACAAAAAAAAAAAAAACAAAGAAAGGAAGGAAGAGTGCGTCAGCTCTTAAAGTCTGTCTCTAACATCAGTTCTGCATAAGAAGCGTAACGGCGCTTTCAAAGCTAATATAAAAGGCGGCCCACCACAAAGCAGGAGCAGCAATGAGAAAAAATGTAACAGCTGGGAAAGCTGTTTTCTCGTACGAAAAAAAAAATACTTGATCTACATTGTCAATTTGTGTATTGTGTGCTGTTTAATGATAGGGAAATTAAGCCCTTGGTGCTCAGGAGCCCTAGGACAATAAATGTATGTCTTTGAAAAGTCTTTTAGACACGGACATTTAAGTGAATTTATGCCAGTTACATGAACTGAGTTCTGATGTTCATCACAGCTAATCAGTTCAGCATGATCTATTGAGTCGGTTAGATATTGACTTTGCAGATGGTGCTTAAGATGGTACGTGCATCGCTGTGGAGCTATGAGCACCAGCGGCTCGCTAGGAAGTGTTGCAATCCATCTGAATGCTTCACAAAATATCGCTTTGTACTAGTTCTGGTTAGGATAGTGCAATAAAATGTTATGTATATAGCTTAATTCTTCAATAGAACAAATTATTGTAATCAAGAAAGCGATTGGTACTATGAAAAAATACCAATAAATGGAGCACATTTCCATGGTATGTGTTATCTTAGCCTCATCGATACAATTCACGTAATATGTACCCGCACTCTATCACACCTACGAGACTGCATTGATTTTAAAGTCTAGTGCCTGTGCAACATACACCGCTGCCACGAAATAAACTGTACTACGAAGCGTAGCTGCTATAAGCAAAACAGCGCGAAATGAACGAGGACCAAGAAAAAGTGGAACCAACATGACCTCTGACTTTTAACTGAAAATTTTATTTGAAGAACACCTTAAAATAATAATAATAGGGGCGAAGCTCCTCAGGGTGTGGGTCGTTCCCGCCTCTGTAGTAGTGGTATGTATGTAGCCACCTCTAGTTTATGAATCGCTCAATAGATGGCGTTGTGTGTATATGTCCTTGGAAATAATATCACTAGATGGCGTTGCGTGTACATGTCCTTGCAAATAATATCACTAGATGGCGTTAGTGGTTTTTCGTATACGTTGATGATTAAAGATGATAGATGTCGCTGTTATAGCGGAGGGCTCGGAAAGCTGCTGCAGCGCTCGCTCGCCGACAGGACCCGCTCCTACGGTCCCTTAGGTTATTCTGTGCTGTTTTGCTTATATCAGCTATGAATGCTTACCAAATTGCCCCGTTCGCAATCCTATTCTTTGCTATAAATGACTACCGGTGAAGCAGCCAGTATTGCGTTGCATGACCTTTACAACGAAAGCGTATGTAAAACAAAATACTTTGAAGCTCCCTGGCCCATTGTTATAGTGGGGTTTCACTTTATTTTCATCTGCCATAGTTGCGAAACGGTTCCCAGGCTTCAGACAGAAATGTTCGCCCTGCAGAGTGTGTTTGAAATCAGGCTCGAGACTTGGAACACAGAACCTAGGATCGCGATGTCATACAGTATGACTAAGGCTATATTTTACTGTTTGGCTTATAAAAAGACCTTGTCTTCAGAAAGCCAATTTTAACTGTAATATACTGCATCCATGCTGTGATTTCTATCTGTAAATAACGCGTTTGAACGTGCCCGTTGGTTGAACCAGCTAGTGCCAAGCAAGTAAATGTGCTTAACGAGGCAAACAGTAAATAGGATGGGCTGCATACATCTCGTCATGTGTGTTACCTCTGTTAGGTAAATTGATACATTCATGCCCAGCTAGCACGAAAGAGATATAATTCGTCTTATTCAGGGATATATCGTCTAAACCGTCAGTAAGCCAGATAAAAGAAGTCAAGTTCAGGACGAACTTAAGACAGAAAATCCGGCAATAAGGCGGACTTTTAAACATATTTACAAGCGTATTCTTTATAATTGTGTCTTTTACAAATATATTTTCTTAGCCATCAGCAACACCGGTTGAAGAAGTCAACTTCAATTCGGATATAATCGCAACTTAAAATCCTGCGGATTTTAAGTTGCGATTTTTAAAGACCAATTTTCTCGCCAAGCAGCAGATCGCGCGTCATTTGGTCAATTCATGAATGGACCTACATGGAGAGCTGCGAATTAAAATCTGAACTCGAGCCTGAGTACGCCATCTCTCACTGCGATAAAAAAAAGTAACGTGCCAAATGATAAAGGCGTGTGGTGTTGACATTGCGTAGGCAATCATGAAGGCTTCCGAGTTCGTTAACCAGTAAGCTTTACGTAATTTACTGGCAGCAGTAACCATACGTCTAACTTAATTCCTCACGAGCGCTTCGGCGTTGATCTTGTATCCGTCCGAATGGCCTCTTCTGCAATGTCAGTTCAGCTCGTCGATTTAGCATGTGCGGTCGCGCGCGTCGCTCATGTCCTCTTTTGCTTTATTTCGTGTTTGTGTCGTGATTCAAAGAGACTATAGGGAGCTTGCACGAACGGCGGCGACGCTATGCACTCTGGGTAGGCAGCCATTTTTTTGTCAGAGGCGGCCGGGGAGTGCAGTAGCGCAGTCGTGTTTGCGAGCGTTGGCGTAGCTTGCAGGCGTGATCGAGTGCAAGCGCGACGCAAATTTAACTCCAAGGAGTGTCGTGCACGATGTCAGCGTCACCGGAAGACTACACCGCAACGCTGTGCCAAAAAAAGACCGCGAGCGGTACGAAGAGAAGACGAGACTCTGCGTACTGGACCCATTCACGCTTCGTGCGGGCTACTGTGCAAGCGACGTGGACTTGTGGCCGCTCGTCGACAGCTCCGATATTCACGAAGTTCTCGTTCTCAGGACGAGTTTTATTACCCGGGAGTAGTTGAAGTCGAGAAAGGCCCTCGAGGGCCACAATTTGTGACGAGTGGCTGGGTGCGGGGGTCGCGGGTGAAGAAAGTCGCCGCCGACACTTGATCGTCGTCACTCAAGTAAGACGTGTTGAATTATTTGATTTTGCCGTAGAGGCCAATGTTTCTTTCTGTCCATGTTAACCACTCCCAGAGCGTTACCCAGATCCCCGCCGAGGTCTGGTTCATTGGCAAGAGTGATGCCGAGGTCCTTGCCGCGCACTGCGCATGCCTGGCCGGGAACGGCGAAGGCTGCTCGGATCTTGCTGCGCTGTTGTTCTTCGTGGAGTACGGCGTACGTGCACGAGAAGAGCGCTCCTACACAGACGGCCCCAACAGCTGGCTTCCTCCGCTCGTCAAAAAACTTTATACACGACCAGTGGCTACAATGCGTCGTCGGCAATGAACAAGCGCTGTCTAGATGGAGAAGTGAACGACGATCACGGTGTCGGCGGCGACTTCCTTGACCCACGGCTCCCGCACACGATCGTCACAATGTTGTGGCCCTCGAGGGCCTTTCTCGACTTCAACTACTCCCGGGTAATAAAACTCGTCCAGAGAACGAGAATTTCGTTAATATCGGAGTTGTCGACACGCGGCCACAAATACACGTCGCTTGCACAGTCGCCCGCACGAAGCGTGAATGGGTCCAGTCCGCAGAGTCTCGTCTTCTCTTCGTACCGCTCGCGATCTTTTTGGCACAGCGTTGCTGTGTAGGCTTCCGGTGACGCTGACATCGTACACGACACTCCTTGGAGTTAAATTTGCGTCGCGCTCGCACTCGATCACGCCTGCAAGCTACGCCAACGCTCGCAAACACCACTGCGCTACTGCACTCCCCGGCCGCCTCTGACAAAAAAATGGCTGCCTACCTAGAGTGCATAGCGTCGCCGCCGTTCGTGTAAGCTCCCTATAGAAGTGTGAAGAAGCTGTACTTTGCTGCATGTACAACTCGTGGGCCCGAATGCAAGTATGTTTCCGTGGAGCGGCTGTGACGCTGACTGACGGTTAGACCTAATCCCGTAAGATTCTCGGCGGAGAAATGCACCCCTCGTCTTGCGTGCGGAGTGGTCTGGCAACTTCCTTTCTTTTATAATGAAGAGATGGACGCGGCCACCTTGTTGCGCGATTACTTTCTTTGGATTAATGGTTTCTGTAGAAACAACAGGCCTCTGTCATTCTTGAAGGTAAGTTAATTTTCGTTGGATTTCACCCTGTACTCGAGAACCATGAAAATGATCACAAGAAAATGGGTTGCGTGGCATCATCGGTTGCATGTGCGACATGTTTCAGCAGTACGTGACCACGTATTCATGAGCATATATGATTGAACTGTCCAAAAGTAAATGTAGGCTATGGTTTTCGTTCATGTTTGAACGCACATCAACGGAACTTTTTTTTTATTACTTTACGTGATTTCAGTAAACTGACCGTATATGATTTTTAATGGTCGTGGGATGGGTTAGAATATATAAGTTAGATTATGCTGCATGTGCTACGTAAGCCATTCGGAGCAGTGACTCATGTGTCACGTGCTTTCTCGTGTCATTGCAACAAATTTGTGGATAAGAGATTATTCATAGCGACAATTTACTATTTCGTCGTTTCTTGCTCATTACTCAGTAAACCAGTTTACACCCTTAAGGGGGTTTCGCGGTGTCTATAACTAACACCCTCGCAGCCTAGCTAGGAAAAGGGTGTTTTCAAGTATCAAAACATACAACACTCTAAGAAAAAGTCGAATATTTTGGGAGTATTTCTGCTACACAACAATAATCGTCATCAGGCTTGCTCACGTTTCCTCTCTTGAAAACCCGGCTCTCGGCACATTCCTATCAAGAATGCTATGTCACGCCGATAACGCTCGCGGCGTTCGTGGCCGGGAAGTGCCGGGACGGCGGTGATAAACGCCAGGAAAGTACGCGGGGTAGATGGCGGTTATAGATCTTTAGCAAAAAGACACCTTTTTTACTCGATTATTTCTTAGAGTGAATGGCTTAAACACCCTTATCACTGAAAAATAAGCGTGATAAATCAAATCTACCAGTCGGGGAACATGCAATTACAGATGACACCAGCATAGAAGGTGCACGCACGCCCCAAACCGTACTCACAACTGAGCGGATTGCGAAATACCCCATGGACGGAGCGCTGGCGCTACAGAGCCTGAAAGCGACCATCTGGAATGTAGAGCCATGGCATCTCAAGCCGCTGTTCAGTGCCGGTGGAGATATTGCTGTTCCGTATAAATGAACGCTAAACATTCAGAGGATAGACGTAAATTTATGATATGCTTGTAGATAGCCCTAAAAGAGACATATCTTTTAATCTAAGCTCGCCTAAGATGCAACGACTTTTTGATAAGTGAGTCCCAGTTATCAAATGGCAGGCTGTTGTATGACCATGGGTGTTTCAATAACCCAAAACACCCTTAACTCCTAAAGAGTGTTTTAAGGTAGAAGATCACCCCTTAAAAGCTATTTGGGGAAGGAAAACACCCTTACACCCTAATTTCCGCAAATTATGGTTAGGCCAAAGGGTGTTTTAACGCGATAGCGTTAAAGAGCTCGTTTCGCAGAAATTCCGGCGTCGGTGTCGGCGTCGTTGGTTGTGAGCGAAAAATCATCATCTTGTCCGTGACCGAAAAATCATCATCTTGTCCGTGACCGAAAAATCGAGAAAGGTGCAAATAAAATAAATAATAAAAACTTTCGGGCCCGAGTGAGGATCGAACCCGGGTCGTTTGCGTGGCAAGCAGGTGTTCTACCACACAGCCATGCCTCTGCTAGGATGTACTGTGAAAATGACTTCCTCTGCTTGGAAATGCAGTGAAAATAACTTCCATGCTTCGCAAACGCAAGCGTCCTTTATATAGGCGTCGCAATATAACATGCAATATCCCAGGAATATTGCGTGGTAGAAGCGTAAATTGCCATCGGGCGTCAGAATATGTGACTATCATAACGATTCCATGGCTTAAAGCCAGCCACCCATTACAAACGGCACACACCTTACTGCGCGTATTCCCTTAACACCACGTAGTGGGTGCATAGCAAGTTCGAAAACATTTCCCACATTTGCCGCGCATAATTTCTCCTGGTTTAAACCATACTACCCATTACATAGTATGCACTAAGTGATTGAAGTACGCAGTAGGGACGGGATATCGCTATCGCGTTCAACTCTTGCGAAGCTTAAGGGTCCCCCCAATTTTTTCTTGCTTGAAACCCACTTAAGGGTGCAAAGGGGTTTACAGCGAGTATATATGCATGTGACGAGAGCCTGTGCGCGCTTCTCTATTAGTTTCGAATTTCTGAGGGCATTATAGTCAAAGGCGCGCGTAAGGGCAGCATTCCGGCATCTTTTCTCAGTGTTGTGATGGCACTTTGCCTTGACTGTCTCGACGCACGCGTTTGGACTTGAAGCTTATGTTTTCCTTATCTGTTAACCTCCTCCTTCCTGTGTAAAGCCGGCGCCTCGTATCAGAATCTAAAAGTTCTCTAGCATCTCGCCTGCCCCTGGTTAATTATAACATACTCGCATTCTGTCGTCGTACAGTGTTAACGAGTTTTCGCCTGTTCACGTCGTCCTTTATTACGCATTAATGTGTATAGCAAAAACCTGTTTTCTACCATTTTTCGCAGGTGATACACACCCTGGAAGTTTAGAAGCAAGAGCTACACCAACTAAATTACGACTTGTCTATTGATGGGGTTATTTGTTGTTTTTCGTATGAACAAACATAGATGTCAAACACACCATTTTAGTTTTTCTCTTTTCCTTGGGTAACTTAAAGAAAGTAAATGTCACACAACTTATTAAAGCTGTTGTGAGCTTCTGTGAGCGTCTTTATCTTGGCCTTATCAAGAAATCATACCGGGGCGCCCTGGTGAGCCGTTTCGTCCAACCATCGTCGCGTCGTGTAATATGTCGAAGATGCTGTTTCTCATTCATTCGGAAGTATTCACTTGACGTCATTTGCAAGGGGTACTAGCGAGGTGGTCGCCATACCCGTGTTCGCTTAAATATGGACCTATTTTAAACTGTGCAATATTGCTTGTGTTAAAGGTTCAAAGATGTGCGTTAGTGCCACTATTTTATTATTTGTATAGGGCCTACACTTGGGCAGTTTTCGCTTGAATTGACACCTAATTTTTAACCTTTGCCATGGTTCTTTTGTGTAATGTTTGAACATAGGTTTCCACTGTCATTATTTGTAAGTTTGTTCTTTGAGAACTGAAGTCTGCATCACAATTCCTGCCTTTGCTCTGTATTTTGCGGTATTACTCTGTTCTTTGATACTGTTCTATCAAGTTGGATTATATTATGGGAGCCCCGTCTGTGCATCTCATTTCTTGTTGATTGTCGCTTTTGCGCATTTAGTGTGTGTGAACACACAACTGTGCACGACCTTTACGGATAAACCTTTGTAGCCAGTGAGCTTAAATATACTTGTAAGTTCATGCTCCTTTGATACTCGAGTCGCGTCACTTTTATACAGTAGTCTGCACATGAGCTTATTACAATATAAATCCAGACAGCTCTGCTCCCCACAAATCTTTTTCCTGCTTGTGAAGAGTGGTCCCACGAGACTTTCGTGTTTTTCATGGCCGTTTCTTGTAACCTCACTTGTGATATAATAAAATTATTTCCATTGTACTTGTGCCTCCCACGTCATTTAAGTGCGAATAACCTGCTGGCAGACGCTCATTCTCCTCCTTTGAATATGTACCAGAAAGAGAGTGCATATTCGGGGGAGGAGAGGGAGAAAACTATGAGCATTGGAAAAGATAGCAAGATTAGTCAAGGGCACGGCATAATAAAAAAAGAAAATGCACATTACTGTCCGGGTTGTAGAATGATTCTCTTGGTATTTTTCAAGGGTTGCGGTGATTGTTGAATATCCCCTTTGAAAATCAGGTTTCTGAAACCTTCTTAAAGCAAGATTGCAGAACTTCTTGAAACGGCACACCGGCCGTACGTAGCGGAGATGCGCGACCGATACAGTCGGATGAACGGACTTAAAAACCTGTAGGAAGACGCCAATCCGCTATGTAGCAGTTTTATATCGCTTTTGTACTAGCTGGATGCAAGCTTAAATAGTCATGTTGATTGCACATCCAGTGAATGCTGGCAAAGGGACATTTTAGGTAATATCAAGGTAGTAATCGGCATAAAAATTTGTCAGATCCATATCGAAAAAAAAAAACAGCGTTTCCAGTGTCTCCCAGTGCGTTTCAGCGCGCTGGGTGACAGTGGAAACGCTGTACAGTGTGCCCCAGCGTACTACAGCCCGCTAGGAGCCACTGGGACACACTGTACAGCGTGGACCAGTGTCTTAAAGCGTGCTGGGAGGTACTGGTCCACGCTGTACAGTGTCTGCCCGCTCACTGGCGGCACATCGGAAGGAACTGGGCGCGCTCGGTGGACTTTCTATAAGACTTCATATTGGATCGCGAGATGTCGAACGTAATAAAATGTAACGAGCATTTTCAATATGTTATTCTATTCTGTGTGCTACACATAGCTTTAGTTTTAGTTAGGCGACGGAATGTGCGTGCACGCTAAAGCAATTATGTGCCGAGCGCGCGCGTGCGCTTTTCCTGACGTCTGATCGAGTGTTGTCAAAGTAGTTTGAAAACCGCATAGAAGGAACTGATCATTCGCAACACAGTATTACAGTAGTATTAGTCTGATAATCAAGATCAACCTACTCTAGCAGTCAGTCTTTCCGGCTCGTACCGCAGAAAGCCGCACGTCACCGGCAGCAGTTAGCAACGGCAGCAGTTAGTGGGCAACGCCAAGTCTCGGCGTTTTTAGCTTCTGAATTATGTAAGTCGAAGGTGCAAATATGACCTCCCTTGGGTAAGTTATGATCGAAACTACATTTTAACGGCTATTAGACTATTCGTAATTGAATATCCACGATCTTTGCAGCGACCGTGGCTCACGAAGTACGGCCCTATGTCTTATGGTAGTTTCGGCTAGAGTGTACTGCTGCGGCTTTAGAACGCGGAACGTAAACATGGGAGACAAAAAATATTTCCTAACGGATGACGAAAACTACAGTGTTCAGTGAGCAGTTCAGATGCACGATGTTTTATACATAGGTATGACTAACCGCTTAGCGAGTCAGTGCGATTGCCGCAACACATCTGCGATTACGCTAATCAGTGCTGCGGCAAAACGTGCCACATAGACGTTCTGATCCGAGGCAGCCCATAAGAAACCATAGGTATCCGAGGCAGCCCATAAGAAACCATAGGTTGGCGCGAGCACGAAGAGACTAAAATCTAAGAGAAAATAAAAATATTGGGATGCCAAAACTGGTTATAACATGAAGAAAAATACATTGTGTCTCGTCTTGCAAGTGTGGCGTAGCGGGTAACGTGTCAGACTCAGGATGTGAAGTGCGTTGAGCTGGTTGGTGTATTAGACTCCCGCGCACTTGTTTTTTTTTGTTTTAACACGAAAGTGTTTTATGCCGGGGTCCACCAAGATTTGAGTGACGTATTTCCGTCACGGAAATGACGTCGAAAAAATACACATGATCAGAAGACGAAGAAAAAAAAGTTCTGTCAACGGGAGTCGAACCTTCGACCTTCTAAGTCCGCGACAAGAGATGCCAGGCACGCTATCCACTGCGCCACGGCCACATGCACTTGTAGGCTTTAAAAACAAGCCATTTTATATCTACCACTGTCCTCTCACAGTGCCATTGCTAAAGCGAAGTAATGCATTATGATCGTGAAATGCATGATTAGTTCCATCAGAGCGTTGTTTCTACGCGTCCGTCCCATTCGGCGTGTTTCGAAGAGGAAACGTACAATTTTGCCGACGCATTAACACACTACCAGGTGGCGACCTTACCCCTAGCATCCACACTCGTAGCATCCGTCCACACCAAAAATAGCTGTGCAACGCGCGAGTGCGTCGCGTGGCCGTAACTCCGCGTCCCTAGCCATGTTCCTAGCTCGCCCCGCGAAAAATCGCCGCCGGCCAACGGGGAAGACACTACGCGCGTTGCGTTTCCCTCTGGTCGGGCAGCGTTGTTCAATAACTCTAACATGCCGCGAGTAGGAGAGCTTAGCAGCGGCCGTGGCTTAGCCCAAGTTTGGCGCCCAATCAGTGACGCTCTTCTGGCTGTCACGCCGCTTTCAATGACTCCGCTCTCACCGTACAGCTACCACAAGCATCTATGACCACAAGGGATTTGTTTAATCATTCATCATGGATGTTAGTCGTCGGGATACAGATGTATCATCAAGCGTTCAACGTGGATGCATCCACGTTAAAGGGTGCTATAACTGTCAAAACACCAATAGACATTGCGCAAGCTCTCTTATATCAATGTACAGTAAACATTCGACTACTTTTGTAACGACACGTTTCACTTTCGTGCTATACCGATTCCTATGACGGAGGGATCAACCATGTTTTTTTTTTTTGTCGCAGTGCTCGTGTTTCAGCCTTAATTACGATGTGGGTATGGCCAAAAATTTTTAAAACAATTTAAAGGCCCGATTTCGGCCCATAACGGGTATCCCAGTGTGTAGCGCGCCAGCGTCCAGCGTGCCTCGTGCAGTGTGCCAGCGGCCCAGGATCCAGCGCCACACTGGTCCAGTAATCAGGTATGGCGCTGGGACAGTGCCACTGGGTTTTCCAATAGGGATCACACTCATTTGATAATTGCCAGATGCAGGGTGGCACAACGCTTACAGGCAGGTTTTAAGTACACCTTCAAAGGATTCAAAGGCGATGTTGAAAAAATCCCGGGCCTACACAAGCGCAAAAGATTAGAGAACTTCTTGAAACACAGGGGGTAATCTTGAGTAAACTTTCAGAGATTCAGGAAAAGCAGAGCTCTTCTGAAGCTAGCTTGGTTCAAATGAATATCAGACTATTAACGATTAAAGAAAGTTTGAAGCAATTTGAAGCTGTGAAAAACAGACTAACCAACGTTGAGGGCACTCTGTATGAAAGTGATGTGAATGTAGATCGCTCAACGGGAAGATTGATGAATTAGAAAATAGATCCAGGCGAAATGACCTAATAATAAGACGTATTAGAGAAGAGGGACGTGAAACTGATGACATTTTAATGAAAAAGGTGAATGATGATGTTTTAGTGGCGTCCTGAAACTTAAAATAAATTCAATTAAAAGAATACATCACCTCGGTCAAAAGACGGGAGGTAGAGACCGTCCCATAATCCTCACGTTAGCTGACTTCCCAGATAAAACTAAACTTTTGAGTCACTGTTCTAAGCTTAAGGGAACGAACATAAGCGTCAGCGAGGATTATTCAATAGGCTTGTTGATTAAGAAAATGCCTTTGGACGTTTTCGCAGGAGGAACGGTCAAAAGGAGCAACACTTAAGCTTCTTCACGACAAAATCAAAATCGACAATGTTCTTTACGCGTGGAATGAAAACACGAAAGGGCGCTACGAGTGTCAAGCTCGCCAGCAGAATGATTCCGCTTGAATTTTGGAAAGGGATTGTTTCAAGATATTCAACCGTGAATGCTAGAAGCATGTTAAATAAAGGTCGAGGATGTCAAAGCACTAATTTTAGAACATGAACCGGAAATTATGATGATTACGGAGACATGGCTTCATAAAGATATATTAGATAGCGAGATAACTCCCAAATCTTATGTCATAGTTAGGAGAGACCGGTATAGTAGAGGTTGGGGTGTTGCATGGCTAATTCGTGACAATATTGAGTTTACGGTGCTTTCTGCTCCTTGTGACATTGAGGCAGTGTGGATTAGGGCAGTTTTTAAGAACCGCGTCGTCCATATAGGTGGTGTATATAGGCCACCAAGTTCACCACTCCAAGTTCTATCTAATCTCCGGTGCTTCATGAATCGCAATATGCAACATGGTGATAATATTATACTTTTGGGTGACTTGAACCTGCCTGGAATAAACTGGAACGACTACTCTCCTGGAGCAACAGAAATTTCGAATTCTGAACAGCTCCTTGAACTTGTTTTTTGTGTTGGTTTAAGCCAGATGGTGAGCGACTATACAATGGTCTGTACGCGTACTTCATCTATCCTCGACATTTGTTTTTGTGTCTAATCAATTGTTGCCTTTTGCACTGGCCTGTGAGACCAGCGACGGTATCTCTGATCGTAAACTTGTAGCGCGGTCTTTGGGTCTTTCGCCCACTGTTGTCAACCATTCACCAAAATATGTTTTAAACTTTGCTAAAGCTGATGATGTTGGAGTTCTGGAATTGTTAGAGGGCTCCTATGAGTGTTTCTGTGAGTATTGTAGGCATAACCACTGCCCAGATTATCTCTGGGGATACTATCTAACTTGGTCATGTCTTGTATAGAACTCTTTATACCAAAGCGTATTAAGAAAACTAGTAATAGAAGCCCTTGGATAACTAGAGAAATAATACACTTGAAAAGACAATTAAAACGAAAACGTAAGAATTATAAAAATAATCCTGTTGCTCGGAATCAATCAGCCATTCGACGTCTTGGTAAAGATCTGAAAGTAGTTGTGAAGGAATCTAAACAACGATTCTTTGGCATCACAGTGCCAAAATTTTTAAGGGTGGCCCCGGATAAGTTTTGGAGATATGTTAATCCATCAATGAAAGCTCGCTCATTGACTCCTACGGAGGGGGGGGGGGGGGGTCCTACCACTGAAAGTTTTAATGAATACTTTGAATGAGTGTTTACAGATGTTAGGTGCATTTTGCCGAACATTGAGTCACTATTAGACAGGCCACCTATGAGTGACATCGAAATTTCTGAACAGGGTGTCTTTAACCTTTTGCTCAAATGGAACATAAAGAAAAGCCCAGGGCCCAATGGCATCCCTAATGAGTTTCTGTACCGATACGCTGAAGGTAATTCTAAATACCTCGCATTAATTTTTAGGTCTTCTTCTCTGTGGTTCCTTACCTAAGGAGTGGAAGAAAGCTAAAGTTATTCCCATTCCTAAAAGCGGCAGTACTGACAATGTAGCAAACTATTGGCCTGTTTCAATTACTAGCACTTGTTCAAAGCTGCTCGAGCATATTGTTACGGAAAGTATTTATTAAGTTAGCACCGGTCGGGTTAACACTGCACACAGCGCACAGGAATGCAGGACAACAGGGCAGCTCGGACTCAGCCCCACAACAATAACGTCGTCGTCTTCATTCATTCGGTGTCATTTCGGCGCCCGTGCCAGAGGTACCTTTCCATACCCGTGGCATTACCCCGGTCGGCAAAGCACCGTCCCGGTGCCTGTTATGGTTAGAAGGGCGTGTCATCGTTGTAGGGCATCAGGCGAGAAACATGCACAATGTCAGTTCTTGATGTAGCAGTCGAGGAGTCCGTGGTTAGGCAAATCTCATAGGTGACAGGTGTCACCTGGCGCACAACTCGGTAGGGCCCGACGTATCGCGATAAAAGCTTCTCGCAGAGGCCAACAAGACGGGATGGGAGCCACAGTAGAACGAGAGAGCCCGGAGGAAAATCGGCATCCCTATGTCGACTGTCGTAGAGCGACTTTTGTGCTGTCTGGGAAGACGAGAACCGAGCGCGGGCCACTGTACGTGCGATGAGAGCACGGTTGACGGCATCTTGAGCGTATGAAGTGGTGGATGGAGTGTCAAGCGGAAGCAGGGTGTCGAAAGGTAGTAGAGGATCACGGCCAAACAGAAGATAAAATGGTGAGTAGCCGGCAGTTTCATGACGCGAGGAGTTGTAGGCGAAGGTGATGAACGGGAGGGCAATGTCCCAATCGGTGTGGTCGTCAGAAACGTACATGTAAATCATGTCCGTCAGTGTGCGGTTGAGGCGTTCGGTAAGTCCATTAGTCTGAGGATGGTAAGAAGTCGTAAAATTGTGTCGAGTAGCACAGGATCGAAGTAGGTCGTCAACCACACGAGACAGGAAGCAGCGACCACCGGTCTGTGAGTAAGTGAGAAGGAGCGCCATGCTGAAGGATGATGTCGTAAATAAGAAAATCTGCAACGTCCGTCGCGCAGCTGGTTGGTAGCGCTCGAGTAATGGCATACCGAGTGGCGTAATCTGTGGCTACTGCAATCCATTTGTTTTCCAGTTGCCGAAGTTGGGAAGGGACCTAGCAAGTCCAACCCCACTCGATAAAACGGCTCGGCTGGGGCTTCAATAGGTTGGAGGCGACCGGCAGGGAGAGTCGTAGGTTTCTTTCGGCGCTGGCACAGGTCACTGCAACGTAGCGGCGAACGGAACGATAAAGGCCCTTCCAGAATACCCGTCATCGAACACGGTCATAGGTTCTGGTAACGCCTAATGTCCAGAAGTTGGAGCGTCGTGAAGTTCTTGCAAGACTCCTTGCGCAGATGATGTGGGACGACGAGTAAAAGTTCCGCGCCATCGGGGTGTAAGTTGCGGCGGTACAAAACGTTGTCTTGAAGCAAGAACATGCTCAGCGAAAGGGTCTGTATTGCCGGATTGAAGACGGTCAATGATGGAGAGCAGCGATGGATCTCGGCGTTGTTCGTCCGCCACCGTGCAGAAAGTCAGTGATGGCTAAATGTTGGCATCGCTTCCAACTCAGTACAGTTGGGTGGACCAACAGGGTGTTGTGATAAGCAGTCGGCATCGCTGTGCAACTTGCCAGATTTGTACACTACCGAGAACGTGTACTCCTGCAGGCGTAATGCCCATCGCCCGAGTCTTCCTGTAGGGTCCTTAAGTGTTGACAGCCAGCAGAGCGCACGGTGGTCTGTGATGACTGCGAACGGGCGTCCATATAGGTACGGGCGGAATTTTGCGACAGCCCAGACGAGAGCCAGGTACTCCCTCTCAGTAATGGAATAATTTCTTTCCGACTGTGAGAGAAGGCGGCTAGCGTACGCTATTACACGGTTTGTGCCGTTCTGTATCTGAGCGAGTATAGCCCCAATGCCATGGCCACTTGCGTCGGTGCGAAGGTCCGTTTGAGCGGCTGGGTCAAAATGAGCCAACACAGGTGGTGATCTGAGCGCGGAAATCAGCGACGCAAAGGAGTGGTCTTGGTCCTCATCCCAGGAAAAAGCCACGTTCTTTCTGAGGAGGTCAGTGAGGGGCCGAGCAATTTCCGCGAAGTTGATGACAAAACGGCGGAAATATGAGCAGAGCCCAATAAAGCTGCGGACTTCTTGTGTTGAACGTGGGACAGGGAACTCGCGTACAGCGCGGACTTTGTCAGGGTCGGGTTGGACACTAGTAGCGTCAACAAGGTGGCCAAGTAGTTTGATTTGACGGCGTCCAAAGGTGCACTTCGACGCGTTAAGCTGGAGGCCAGCACAGCGGAAAACGTCAAGAATGGCCGACAGACGGGGAAGGTGGCTTTCAAAGGTGGGCGAGAAAACAATGACATCGCCCAGATAGCACAGGCAGGTCGACCATTTAAAACCGCGCAGAAGAGAGTCCATCATGCGTTCAAAGGTTGCAGGAGCATTGCCAACCCAAAAGGCATGACCTTAAATTGGTAAAGGCCGTCGGGTATGATGAATGCTGTCTTCTCGCGGTCGCGGTCATCGACAGAAATTTGCCAGTATCCGGATCGAAGGTCAAGTGATGAGAAATACTTGGCACCATGAAGGCAGTCGAGCGCATCATCAATTCGAGGTAGAGGATAGACGTCCTTCTTGGTGATTCGATTGAGATGGCGATAGTCGACGGAGAACCGCCAGCTGTTGTCCTTTTTTTTAACAAGCACAACAGGTGATGCCCAAGGACTTGAAGAAGGCTCTATGACGTCTTTGTCGAGCATTTTATCTACCTCCTTCTGTATAACTTGGCGCTCTGAGTGAGACACACGGTAAGGGCGTTTGTGAAGGGGACTGGCGTCGCCGGTGTCGATACGGTGGGCTACTACGCTTGTGCGGCCCAGGGGACGGTCGCCGATATCAAAAATGTCGAGGTAAGAAAAGAGAAGACCGCGGAGCACTTCAACTTGGGAAGGCGACAGGTCATTGGAAATCATTTTGTCCAGGAATTCCCTATTTTGCGCGGCTACGACAGGCTCGTCTGCGGTCTTGGTGTCAGGGGTGAAAGATGAAACCGTGCATTGCTCCAGAGTTGAGAGTTCTGCTAAGGCAATCCCTTGAGGAAGGACCTGGGTCGACGTAGAGATGTTGAGAATAGGGATGAGCGTCTTGTTGTCGACAACTCCCACTATAGTATGAGGAAGTGCGACGTTGCGAGAAAGGGTCAGGTCAAGGAGGGGAGCTACCAGATAGTCGCCATCAGGAACTGGCGGGAACGGCGACATAGGGACATACATAGCAACCTGAGGAGGTAGTCGTAGACATTCCACGGACCGTAGCCGTGAGCGAGTTGCAGGAGCGACGTCAGAGCACAGAGGCAACTCTAGCCGTAAAGTGCCGGTTGAACAGTCGATGATGGCCGAGTGCGCGGTCAAGAAATCAATGCCAAGAATGACGTCATGTGGGCAATATACTTTCGAAACATGTATTAAGCTGTATAAATGAACAAAATTTATTATCCAACAGCCAACATGGTTTTCGACAAGGTTTATCCACAGCATCCCAGCTCATCGAATTACTCCATGATCTTGCGAAAACTATTAACTCTTGTGCACAGACGGATATGATTTTCATGGAATTCGCGAAAGCTTTTGACAAAGTGTCTCACTGTAAATTAATAACAAAAATTCATTTTACGTTCTAAAATCCTACCATTACAAACTGGTTTTCATCTTATTTTCATTATCGTGAGCAATATGTTGAAATTGGTGGCACTAAGCCTCCAGTTTCAGCTGTAAAGCCGGGAGTACCCCAAGGTAGTGTTCTGGGCCTACTTCTGTTCCTTTTGTTTATAAATGATCTCATAAATGAAATAGACGCTTCTATGAGGCTCTTTGCAGACGATTGCATCATATACAATAAAATAGGCAGAGTGGGTGATAAGGTAAAATTGCAAGAAAATTTGCAGAAAATAAGGAAATGGTCTGAAGATTGGCAAATGGTGCTAAACCCCTAAAAACTATTGTTATGCCAGTCTGTAGAAAGAAAAAAATTACTTTAAATGTACGTATTATATTAATAATCATGAACTTCATAGAGTTGAGCAACATAAGTACCTTGGTTTGATTTTTACAAGTGATCGCTTAGCCTACAAAACGCTTATTAGACCAATCATAGAATATGCCTAAAATTGTCTGGGAACCTTTCTCTCTTACAAACATCTCGAAAATTGAAAAAATTCAGCGTCTAGCAGTCCCGTTTATTTTGAATAAATATCGGTGGACGGATTCACCATCTCAACTGTGTGCACTAGCAGAGCTACCCACGAGTCAGGCGCGAACTAAATACGAAAAACTTGAATATCTTTTCCTGATTATTAATCACCATGTTCGTATAAGGTATGCTGCCTATTTTGATATTCTTCGAAATGAAACTTCTAGACAGTCGCCACTCAATGTTCATTCGTGCTCCTGCTGTTTACACTGACTGTAATAAGCATTGCTTCTTCCCAAGAGCTATCAGCGAATGGAATTCATTGACTGAAGAAGCCGTTTCATGCTCATCCGCAGATTTATTCTTAAGACACATAGCTTATAATCTCGTTTGAAGCTAACAAAGCTTTATTTGTCTGTACGTGACCTAGTGCATTTAATTTTATTATCTGGTTGCGTCTCGTGGTGTACTTCATTTTGTCCCTTTATCGGTAAGTTCCGATAAAGGGACAAATAAATAAATAAATAAATAAATAAATAAATAAAAAGATCACAGATTGCGATCAAAACTCGAGTCACACAGTGTTGTGACACACGGAACTCTTTGTGACTCACTCACTCTGTCAGTCACGAAGAGTTGTGAGTAAGCGCGCTTGTTGCGCACTTTCTTGTCCTTGTCTTCGTAGCGCTTCTATTATATAGAGCAGGGGTCTCAAACTCACCTCAGTCAGCGGGCCGCAGTCACGCAATTTAGTCGTGCTAGGGCCGGCGCAGTCAAGAAGGTAGGAGCGGCGGGGGGAGGGGGGGGGGGGGGGAAGAAGTTTGAACAATTTGCCAGCAAACGTTGCCATTTGAAAGAAAACTGTCCCATATTTCATATACATGTCATTTCTGAAGGGGATTTGGTCCCAGGACTCCAAAATTATGTCGATACCGATCTCCAAAACGACCCAAATCTGGGCGGCGATTCTGAAATATAATTTTTGTTTCACGCTTATGTTTCAAAACAAGGTGAACACATGGGATGCCTCACGAAGACAATGCCTTAAACCAGTCATGCCTGTGCAGCTCACGAGCATACTTAACAAGAAAATAAAAACAATGTGGGGCGAGGACAGTGATACGTGGGCCGCGGGCCGCAAACGAGAGGATCGCGGGCCGCACGCGGCCCGCGGGCTGCGTGTTTGAGACCCCTGATATAGAGTGTTACGCAACAGATGTTACTGTTTACATTCCAATAGAACAGAAATAACAACATTTCTTGTATCAGCTGTGGATGTATCACATTTGCCATGCAAAACAAATTACCGAAACACTGTCCTATAAATATTAATGCTCGCGTTCTCCAAAAGTCGTTGGACAGGTGATTTTCACAAAACGTTCTACAAAAGAAATTAAGGGAAGGTGGTCAGACAGAAAAGGATACACGTTGATGGAACATGGGTGGGTTGATTTTTTATCAATGGTAGCGTAACTGCATGATGAATTTGAGCATCAAGTGCAGGTGCACGACACAGCAAGAGAGCATTTGCCACAGACTTTTTTCCCCCTTTTTTTTTAATATCTACTACAGTTCTCGTATTCCACCGTGGTATGTGTAACATTTAATCACGATCAAGCCAACCTGTGTACGGCTGTGCATAGGTCGGCAAACATGTGGAGCTCACTCAGACTCACTCATGAAATATATTTTGCCCATGGGACTGACTCAGACTCAGATTCACCGAACTTTTCCTCAACCAGACTCAATCGGAGTCAGATTCAGTAAACTTCTTGCCACTCGGAATCACTCGGACTCAGACTCACGAAAATTTTCCCAGCCGCACTCACTCAGACTCAGACTGACGGCTCTATCTGAGTTTGAGTGAGCCGACTCATGAGTCCGTTAGCGTACAATTGGCTTCTTTGAACTTGGTGCCAACGCTCTTTAACACCAATATCCCGCGTAATCGGTGCTCTACTTGGCACCTTTTGATCTCGTACATTTAAATATGAGATATCAGTGGTTGCAAACCAGCAAGCACCTTTTTACTGAAAGAGATGAATCACGTAAAATATTTTTATCAAAAATTCCCGGGAAAGAGTTTTCGGGGGTGGAGGGAAGTCATGGCACCCCCCCCCCCTTCCGTAACTCACGCCTCTGATCAATAAATATTGAGCGGGCGTATGAACGCTGGTGCTTTGAAGTAGGCGTGAGTCTGCCTGAGTATAAACGTGAGCCTACGTAAGGCTGATAGTAATCCTAAAGTTGAGTAAGTAGAACCATAGATCGGGAAAAAAGTGTAGAGCTCACTCAGACTCACTCAAGAAATACATTTTGGGCTTAGGACTCAATCGGACTCAAACTCATCAAAACGTTTCTCAAGCGGACTCACTAGGACTCAAAGTCGCCAAAATTTTACTCAGCCGGACTCACTCAGACTCAGACTCATGGCTTGATCTGAGTCTGAGTGAGTCGACTCATGAGTGAGTTTGCCGACCTATGCTGATGTGACAATAATATTGCACCAATTGTAAATGATCTGCATTTTCTGAAGAGCAGCTGTTCCAATGAGCCACGCTGTAACAATGAATATTTTAAGTTCGTTCTGTACCATCTTTTGAACCCAACCGCACGCGGACGTTCGCAAAAGACAAGTGAAGAAGCATTAGCTATTTATTAGAGAGACCTGTTCCTCACACGCGTTCGGCATTCACTTGAACGCCGCTGTGATGCGGAATAAAGGAAATATAGTAGCTAGTCTGCATATATAAGATCAATTAAAGACTAAATATGAGTAATTAAGAACCGCTGTACATCGAGAATTAGCGCGCATAAGTTCTAATTGCGGAACTAGATGATTGTCGATCAGCGGAAAAGGTGCCGCTTCCTCAGCGTGCAGCTGGCGACAGAGAGAGAGTGGAACTTTATTTAAAGGAAAGGACAATATTAGAGCTTGATGATTCAGTCCCTACGTCCAGGGCTCCCCCTGGCCCTAGCCGCCCGCCGGACTTGATCCAGGAGTGCGAGCTGCACTCCCGTGTCCGAGCTGGTGAGTTGTGCCTCCCATACTAGGTCTTAAAGGTTTGCCGAGAAAATTGGCTAAGACACTTGGTTTAAGATCGCACCCCAACAAGATGTGGTAGAGAGTCGGCCTACCGCCGCACCACGGACACACGGCTGGGTAAAGCGTCGAATGTACCGCGCGTAATTTCCGTCTGAAATACACCCGTCTGAATATATGGAAGGTTGGCGGCCTCTTCCCCATTGAGGAATCTGTGAGTCGTTCCTCATTTTCGTCGCGTGAAGCACTGGTTAGCCAGAAGCTCCCAAGGTAGAATTCGTACGGTCAACGAAAGAGGGGGATTCTCAGCTCGGTTACAAAATGCGTGAGCTAGCGCGTCCGCTCTTTCGTTGCATTCGAGCCCTGCGTATCCCAGGCACGAGATAAACCGAGGGTGGCGAGTGAATTTGGGTTCTAGCAGCCTCAGCGTCATTGCCGAAAGGCGGCCAGTTAAAAAGAGCCGACCGGCCTCCTGGAAGTCGGATAGAATAACTGATGGCTCTCCTCTACGCTCCAGAAACCTTAGGGCTAAGGCATGTCCGTTGTCTCCGCCTTTGTGGCCGAGGTCGTGCGCACGGAGCCACTCGGCAGCAGCGTCATGTCATTGTCGACGATAGTAATCATATGTCTCCGCCAATCGTAACTGGCCGTATCGACGTACACGACGTTAGAAGCTGCTTTTGGAGCCAGTTTACTCTCGCTCTTTCATTACGTCGGTCAGCGTGAAAGTCGTGATGCATATTTTCGGGCTCCGGCGCGACCGAAATATGACTGCGGACCTCTTCAGCTACTGATAGCTGTGCGAGTTGGTAACGGTTCATGATTAGGAAACGGCGCAACCAAGGGACGATAAAAACAGATGATGGAGCATACACCGGCACCACAGACAATCAAGAATACGCCGGCGCCTGTCTTCTTGTATTCTTCATCGTCTGTGTATATCGTCCCTTGGTTGCGCCGTTTCATTATGATGAACTCATGAGCTACGTTGACCAGCTCCTCATCAATGTGCGGGGGGGTGAGGTGAGATACCTATCCTAGTGAGTATTGCCCAGCCTGCATGCTGAAGTTGAACTTATACGATTTCTCTGTGAGGAGGACCGCCGCACTTAGCTCAGCCGAATAGCCACCCGGCGCGGGGCGAGTTTGGACTGGTGGCGCCTCTTTCGGTGGCAGCGGGGAACTAATGGCATGGGTGCCGGAACGGGCGCAGGCACTTGCTGCGGGGGCGCGGGTTGGATGTTGGTTTCGCTTCATTTTGCTCTCGTCGCTTGTGTCGTGCGCTGCCGAAATTTACGTGAAATGCACGAAGACTGAAGATTACAATATCTGCTAAAATATTAGGGTCAGCGAGGGATCGAAAATAAATGGAAAACAGAACGGGAACGGGGGCGTGCAAGAACTACAACTGCTGAAACAAGTGCAATCAACGCAGCATCGAGTAAAGACGACGAGGAAATGGGAGACGTATTCTCTCTTTTTTGAATGTTAGGGGACAATGTTAATGTATAGACAGAATAACAAAGTATTAGGAAAAATTAGGCAGATCCCACGTGTGGGAATCTATTTTATCAGCGAGTCTATGCTGCATTTTTTTTTAGCTTTGAATCAAGCATAACGAGGTGGACCGACGTGTTTTTGTAAATGGAGTAGTGTGCACATAGTGGGTTTACCAGGCATGCCGACTACAATGACGTTTAAAGGGCAACTTATGGTCTGACGTAATGTCAGCACTCATGTTAGAGAACAGACGTCAGTGTTATTGAAACGAAGCGCACCCTACGGTGCGATTCACATTTAGCGTCGATGCTGTGAATATCATGCGTGTAGCGTTTGTCAAAGTATTGTTCTGGGTCGAGCAACGCTTGAATATAGCTTGCAAAGTCATAGGAGCACATATGGAATGTTTATCTGACGGTTATAATAGCGGAGCCAACACTGAAACCAAAGGGGTGCATAGTAGCGCAAACTTAGAAAATAAAGACACGAGGAAAGAAGTAGGAGGGAGCGCCCGACCTTTCTGCTCATGCCTACTTCTTTTCTCGTGTCTTTATTTTCTAAGTTAGCGCTACTATGTACCCCTTTGAAGTTAACCAACTCGCCCAACAACAGGTCTTACTGAAACCAAAATGGTGTTAAGCCGACGCAACGTCTGTTTTATAGGAGTACATGAGTAATGTTTATTACCTTGTCATAAAATTAGATACCTAGCACTGCAACCACAATTGACATTGGTTGCACCGACATTTTTCTTGCGCATGGGGTCTTTTCAAAAGTAATTTCAAGTCCTGGCTTGGCTCTGTGGTAGAATACTTGATATCCACTCAGAGCACCTGGGTTCGACTCCGGCTGGGATCCGGATTTCGATTATTTGCATACACCGGGTCCACGCAGCTGATGCCAGATTTCCTTGACGTGCACCCGCTTAAGTTATCAATGTCTGTTCTCGCCGTTCCTGAGTAGATATACACTATCAATCACCTGTGGCTCATACCAGCATCCCGCAGTCCGTGGTATACGCCCGGTATGTGCCGCACGTGACTGTTGGAAAGGGTTTCATGACGTATACACGCCAAGATTTTAGCGCTACTCATGTCGCAACCAGACAGCCACGTTCGTCTTATTTTCGTACCCACCTATGCCAATTTTGGTTAATGTCAACCTAAGGAGGCGACCACGAGAGCGCCCATACGTAGGCGGCTAGAGACATTTATAGATAGAGCTAAGAAATACTTTACGTTTAAAATATAAATAGGAATGGTGCTACCTATATCTAGCTCGACGTCGTAGCTTATCGCAGTGAACTTCGTTGGCGGGGTGCACTTGCAACGCTAATTGCACTCATTGTGGCCTTTATATTCCGTGATGTCAAGCACATGGCCTGCTTCGTGCAAGCGGTGACCCTTCTCTAGAGCAGACTCACGAAAACGCGTACATCAGCTGGTCAAGCCTTGAAAGCTGCAGCGCAATGTAACTGGCATCACCATTGGTGCACTTGCGCTGTCAGTACCCGCCTTCCCGTCAGGAGCCCTACAGACAATAGTGAGGAACAGCGAGTTCGGCAGTTAAAATACAAAGATGTTTATTTTACAACACTTCGCCAATCGGGCCTCTCTCATTTGCAGTCCCGAAAGGGAGGAGGCATCGTGCCCCCCTCTGGTCAGCCTCCAAATGAAAGCAAACGCCTAAAAGCACAGCGCCACGCAAAGAAGCCGAGTCGTTTGACGTTCCGACCGTGCTCCTGGGTGTGAAGACATGAAGGGAACACGTGCCATCCTTTCTTGATGACTTGGAGACCACTGAACGCTGCCACGACCGCAAACGACTGCACGGGAGTCTCCCTGAAGCCCGACGAACACATGTCCGACAGTCGAACGCTTCGTGCTTAGTTCAAAAAAACACTGTTGCTGCCGCTTCTCTTTGCCTTCGGCGACAAACGAAACAGCGTACAGCTTACGACTGGCCAAAAATTACACCATCTCCCGCTAAAGGGAACCATGTGTAGATGTGAAGCAGCGGGCGCTAACGCTTACACTGGCGGCGGCGTTGACGCTGGCGCTCATCGCAGCGTTGCGCAGGAGAGAAAACTGGAGAGGCGCAAAGCAGGCAGTGATGGAGCAGCGTTTCCTACTGGAACATGCCAATCGCTGCTAATGGGCAATGAGAGACAGAAGACTCCGACTGGACACAGAGACCCGCACTCCGCTTTTAGTTAACGCGCACGCTGCGAATTTTTATTATTCAACAACGCACAGGAGAAATCTCCCACCGGCACCACCTAGGAGGTCAAGATCCATTGCCATATATACGGGGTGGCCAGTGAACGGTTGCGCAGAGCGAGCAGTCGGTTTTTTTCAACCAAGAAACTCGCTAGCAGACGCTGCATGCGTCGGCGTCGCGAGGCGAGAGGGGAGAGCGTAGGAGAGGAGAGAGAGGGGGGTGACACGCATGCGCAGTGGGAGTGTGAACGCCGTGGGCAGGGATGCGTAGAGGAGAGAGGGGGGAGCGTAGGAGAGAGAGAGGGGGGGGACGCGCATGCGCAGTGGGAGTGTAGACGCCGCGGGCAGGGATGCCTAGAGGAGAGAGGGGGGAGTGTAAGAGGGGAGAGAGGAGGGGAGGCGCATGCGCAGTGAGGGTGTGGTTGCCGCGGGGAGGGATGCCTAGAGGAGAGAGAGGGGGGAGGAGGTTTTTTATTTTTATTTTTTTAAAGGGTTTGCGCATGCGCAGTAAGGGTGGGCACGCGGCACACCACCACCACCACCACCGGATTAAGCTTCGCCATAAGATGCTTCACATCTAAAAGAAACGCCGCCGATACTCCTTGAATACGATGCCGAAAGTAACAGAGCCTTCTCCGCGTCGTCTGCTTCACATGCCAGTACCGCCCCTGCCGCCGCTTGGGGCGCTTTTAGAAAGGGGCGCCGCTGGCGCCGTACGACGGCCGCCCGGTGCCTATATGTATACACTCTAAGGCAAAAGGGTGTTAAAAGGGTGTGCCGTTCGTCCTCTTGGGGACTAATGGGGCTGCCACAACCATTAGTCTCTTTAAGGACTAACGGCACGGGTCTAACAGTTAGTCCCCTCAAGGGACTAACATTTAGTCCTCACATTTACACCCTCGCGGGCAACCGTTAGTCCCCACAGTTGCACCTCAAGGGACTAACACTTAGTCCTCACATTTACACCTTCGCGGGCAACCATTAGTCCCCACAGTTGCACCTCAATGGACTAACATTTAGTCCTCACATTTACCCCTTACCGGTCAACCGTTAGTCCCCACGGTTGCACCTCACCGGACGAACGGTTGGTCCACTCAAATGCTCCACTGGGATGAACTTTTTATCCTCAGTTCAAATGATGCGTTAATCCCCAGGGATTATTTTGCACAGTTACTCTCTGCAAGGCTGAATACTCTTCTCGCGTGTTTTTCTCCGCAGTGAGCAAGAAATGGCGCAGAAAAGAACACGCGAAAAAATATTTAGTCATGCTTGTTTCACTGCTTTCGCAGTCAATGCAACAACGAAAGACAAAAGTGAGACAATGAAATGTTTTATTTTGCTATATACATATTAAGTGTCTGCATTCTTTCAGTGAATTCACTGCCAGATGTCAAATTCAGGTCCAGCCGCGTTGTCATATCTCTTACAGTCGTCTTGGTCAAGCTGCTCCAACGGAAGCGACAAATGACTGGCATTGCACGCACAAGCGCAAGCAGCCTTCTGCACGTAGTGGACAACGTCTGCACAAAAAGATTGCAAACAGTTAAGTCACATCTGACAGTGAGGAAGATACACGCACATGGTAAATACGTGCAAGGTAAAATAAATGCGCACGTCTAAAATATGGCATGCAAATATTTCCACCGCGATGTCATACATAATCGAAAACGCATTTCGAGTCACATAGCGTAACAGCTCAAGTGCGGCAGCCGCAGCCATCATGCGCCGCGACCGCCGAGCCGCCAACGAGTCGGCGAGTTCTCTGCGAGCGGCGTCGTATACAGCTCGAGCAAGCGAACGCGGGACCGAACGCGGAGCTTCTGCCGCCAGCGAACCTCGAACAGAGGAGCGAGCGAACGCGGAACCGCCGCCACGAACGGCACTGAACTGCTCGAGCGAGCGCCGCGGAAGCCGACAGTAATGTCAACAAATTTTCACAAAGTTCCTGGATCGAGCGGCAGAGTACAACGAGCGAACGCGGGGGGCCGCCGCCACGAACGGCGCTGAGCTGCTTGCGACCGATTGACGGGGAAGCCAACGGTAATGACGGAAACTGTCCACAGAGTTCCGAAGCACAGCTAAAGTCGGCTAGCTAAAGTACCCGCCAGTTGCCGGCGCACTTCAAGCGCGCGACATACAACCGAGCTCGTTGACGGCAACCGCAATGCGTTTTGGACGAGTCGCACCGCAGCGGCGAGGCCTCTGCCCAATATCGCGAGCCCGCAGCTCATCACCGCGGCGAGAGCGTCCAGGCGGCCGATGGCAATGGCGGCCAATTTTCAGGCAGTCACAAAGCACAGGCGAGCGGACGCCAAAGCCGACCTTCGCGGTGCATTTCGTGCGCGCGATATTTACAACACGATCGATCCCGTTGCCAACTAGCGCGATGCGCTTCGCGCAAACGACAGGTAAAGAAAAATAAAGTATGATCACTTACTTGTGAAATAATCCAGCGCCAACTTCTGCCCAGAGTCGGATTGAATTCATGGATCCGATAGGCCTATGTCTTCTCGGCCGCCATTCCCAGCCGGTGTCGACGCAGTGCCGTTGCTACGCCAGCGCACCGTGGCCGGAGAAATACAGCGCGGCGTCTCGGCGTGTCGAGACCAGCTCCAAACTTCATGGTTGCGGCAAAACGTAAAAGCAGCACCGCACGCTCATCCACGCATACGCGGCATACGTGTTTATCCAAGGCACCGCGGCGTAGTTCCTAAATCATCGAACTCTCCGAGCGCGACACAACCGCCAACGCACCTCCATGAAAACAAGTGAGAAGACTGACCAAGAGCGAGGAGGACGGTTAGTTCCCTTGACAACGGTTCGCACACGTGACGTATCTCCCGCGCGGTTCATCCCTTTGGTGCCTTTGGAGACTAACTGGCTTGCACACGGCACGCATCCCTCTGTGGTTACTCCTCAGCGGTCTATCCGTTCATCGCGCGCGCCTATTGGGCTCCGTTACTCCTCTTTCGGGTAATTTTGTCTTAGAGTGTATCGAGAGCTAGGACTCACTCGGTTGGTGGGCTGATGGGTAGACCAAGTGCTGCCTTAAAATCGCTTCCTATGAGGGCATCCACCTGGCTCTCCTCGCTTCAGTCGAGCGAATGGTACGGAAGGCCATATGTCACTCTCTTCATAACCAAGGCCTGGACAAGCCTGAGCGTATCCTTTTCTTTCATCCCTTGTTTTCGTAGGTGATGCGACGCATCATTCTGGCAATCTGTTTAACCGTAGTCTTCAAAATATAGTATATCCTGTGACTGGCTTTGCCATTGCATTGGACCCAGAAACTTAGTATGCGCGCCTGAGTAACCTCGGCTATGGCATGGCCGTCAACCTTAAGTTTATGTTGCCGTTGCTATTGTAATACTTACTGCGAATTCGTGTGATATCTGATTTTTCAGGCATGCAGCTGAGTCCACTATTTCGTGCGAACTCCGCTAGGGCCGTCGCGGCAGCCTGTAGGATTTGCTCTTTTAGCGCCAGTGATCCCTTCGTGGCCCAGAGAGTGATGTCATCCGCATACAATATATAGCGAGGATGCGATATTGCGTCGATCTTGAGGCCAAGTCTGCGCATAGCGATTTTAGAGACCAGGGGAGAGATCACTGCCCCTTGAGGTCTTCGCTTATTCGACATCGAAAGTGTTCTATGGTCTTATTTGGTATTTTTACAGCTATTATATTTATTTCAGTGATAATCACGATCCCGAATAGCACGTTTGTCGATGACCTTGCAGTTAGGTCGTGAAATCAGACATACGTTGAGGCGATCAAGAAGTAACGTTAATCATGCACTAGCAAACGTCCCTTTATCCGAATGGAGATAATGATAAAGAGTAACTATGTGCTTTCGTTCATGGTTGCGCATATTTTCACTGCATACAATAATTAAAGTGATTTTGTCAATTTCCTTTAGTATTTCAGTGAGATATTTTTATAATTAATATTATTTTTAAAAATGAGAAAATTCATGAAATATCCGCTTCTTTTTATGAACGTATAGTAGTAAAATGAATGGTATTCGAGTTCTCAGAGTACACTTTATCAGTATAAACCGATTCAGTGTTTCACTTTAGTGTAAAACCAAGCAAAGTTCGAGCCCGCCACCGCAAACGCGAGTCCGACCCTAAGCCCGAAGCTTTAGGCCCGAGCCCGGTTCGGGCCCGCCGTAAAACCTACTTAAACCGGACCGGACCGGGCTGTGGGCCATAAACAGTTCGCTAGCTAACGCCATCCAGTCCGAAGCCTGTACTTCCGATTATTCCCATGGTGGTACAACGATCGTAGCGCCAGTTTCATCTCTAGGTTATCGTATTAAAATCTGTTTGCTTGTAAGCTCTGTACCATCTGAGAAGTCTGGCCACTATGTGTCGTCGTCTGCGCTTTCTGTTGACACGTACTTGAAGCTCTACCTCACGTGAGCTCCCTTTCATTAATTAAGGTGAAAACTGAATACCACTGTTAAGCCTTGCACGAGTCTCAGGGGCTGGTGACACTCGAAAGGAACGCGGTAATGGCGGCATCGGCGCCGCCATTGGAGTCGGAGATTCTAATGCATGGGCTAGAGTTTACTGAAATGGGGTAGTGGGTCCACACGGGGCCTCCACGTTGAGGCGTTTTTTTCTGAAAATCTAGACGACGCCATCGCGGCCTTCACCTGAACGTTACCATGGTTACCGCTGTTGCCATGATTACGGCCGCGTGCGGCGGCCGCCGGTGGCAGCCTGGCAGTCATGGAGAACAAAAAAAAATTAAAAAAAGATAGGAAGGAGCACGCCTAGCGCCCACAAGCCAACCTCCTCTGATGCCGCTTGTTGCTCGCGTTCGTGTCACATTTCCCATGATGGTTCCTGTTTCATTTACATTTTCGGGGGGTCTCATGAACAAAAAAAAAATTACACCATCTCCAGCTAAAGGGAACCATGTGTACACGCGAAGCAGCGGGCGCTAATGCTTACACTGGCGGCGGCGTTGACGCTGGCGCTCATCGCGGCGTTGCGCAGGAGAGAAACCTGGGGAGGCGCAAAGCACGCAGTGACGGACCGGTGTTTCCTACTGGAACATGCCAATCGCTGCTAATGGGCAACGAGAGACAGAAGACTCCGATTGGACAGAGACCCGCAGTCCGGTTTTAGTTACCACGCACGCTGCGAATATTTATCGTTCAAAAACGCACAGGAGAAATCTCCCACCGGCACTACCTTGTAGGTCAAGATCCAGTGCCTATATATACGGGGTGACCAGTTAACGGTTGTGCAGCGCGAGCAGACGGTTTTTTCAATAAAAAAACTTGCTAGCAGACGCTGCCTGCGTCGGCGTTGCGAGGCGAGAGAGGGGGGAGCGTAGGAGAGGAGGGGGGAGGGGACGCGCATGCGCAGTGGGGAGTGGACGCCGCGAGGAGAGATGCCTAGAGGAGAGAGAGGGGGGAGCGTAGGAGAGGAGGTGTGTGGAGAGGGTGTGCGCATGCGCAGTTAGGGTGGTCAGGACACACACCACCACCGGATTGAACTCCGCCATAAGCTGCTTCGCATCTAAAATTCACGAGCGCGCGCCCAACGTACACAAGCCAGCGTCCTCCAACGACGTTACCCCCCCTCGTTCTCTTTACGCTGGTCACAATTCCCAGCATGCTCCTGCCTCATACCTAACACCGAAGCTGTTCTTAGTCGAGGCTTTCATGTCCGGGGTTGTGGTAGCGGTGATCAAGTGACCTCGCAGTGTCGCGAGAGTGAGCCTAGGTAGGAAGACAGGGCTGCGTGCGCTGCGAGAGGCGAGGGCGGCTAATGTCGTGGGGTGAACCTTCGACAAACGCGCCAAGATGGGGTGACGGTGAGCCACAGTGGAGTGTAAGATAGCGTGCCAGTGTCAGTGTTCAGGTGTTTGCGCTTTCAAGATGGCTAACATTTCTCATTCTCCCGATGAAGAAGCCGCCTGACGTGATCGTCAGCGATAGCCGACGCGAGAACGGAGATGTCGTCGCCGAGCCAACCGCGATGTTCGCGCAAAAGAGGCCGGAGCTAAGCGCCAACGAACGGAACACTTAAAAATACAGAAGTGCGATATAGCCTAATGAAGGAAGGGCATAACCTTCGCTGTTTCGACAGTGTTCGCGAAGTGGAGCTGGCTGGATTTTCAGGGACGAAGCTCCTTAGGACCTAGCCTTCTCTTCAGTTGTGGTCACGATGTAGAACCGTTGTTATAGTCGAAACATATGTGAGACACAAAAAATGTTTTACAATAGACTAATATGAATCATAATTGGAACGGAACAATATAAAACACCTACAAGCACAAACCCTTTAAACTAGTCGGTGGCTTTAACGTAGACATTATGGACCTTAGGACCTAGCTTCGTCGTCGACTCTCACTGCCCGCTCTCATGGTATATAGAAAACCGTTGCTATAGTCGAAACATATGTGTGTATGTGAATAAAAAATGTTTACAATAGACGAACATCAATCATAATTGACAATCATCAATCATAAGTACAAAGCCTTTATACTAGTCGGTGAGTTTAACGTACACATTATAGACAGCAACTAGAATAGCACAAAAGAGGCAAACAAATAAATTTACATTTCTATATACACTTTAAAATGCCACTCAATATAGATTATATGGAGCAACGCTCGGGTAATGTAAGGTTACACACCGATGGACTTCGCCCACTCGTCATGATTCACTTCGTGGAGATGCGTCTTTTTTTATTGCGGGGCTTCAAAATTTTCACTTGACGCTCCTTGTTTTTCTCCCCCCCCCCTCCCCCTCCATGCTGGCAGTCACCTCTGAAGCGTAGCCTGCAGAGTTGCTGCACCGTTCGCGCAAGACCGTGGAGGGCGTTGCACCACGTCTCAGGAATAATTCAACTGAAGGAAGGCAACACGTTTATTTCGCTAAATACTCTGCGCGTACCTAATCACGACAATCTTATGTTAATATCATTTTCTCTTTTTTTTGCTCCAAAAAGGTTAAAACAAAAGAAACTATAGCGAACGAACGGTAAAACCAACGCGCTGTAGCGATGCATTGGAACCTAGAAATGGGTTGCACTCTCGAGAGCCTTCTAGTGGGTCATCTGCAAAAAGGACGCCGCTCGCGCTGAGAGTTCGTGCCTGGCCGTGGCTGTCGCCATTCCGCAGTATCTCTGAGTTCCGGCAAATAAACGCCTTGTAGCGAAGCTTTGGATCTAGTGGGTCGTCCTCTCCAGCGCCTTCTAGTGCCTTCGATGAAAAAAGAGCAGCTCGTGCTGAGAGTCGATCCCCGCCTTGACTGTCGCTGCCTTGCATCGTCGCTGAGTGCCCGCCAATAAACGTCTTAATAATTTGGTGGAGAGTGCTGTGCCCTTAAAACAACTGCGGTCCGCATTCGATGCCCTTGGAGCTTCGATCCCGTACCGTGCCATCTACCATGCCCCAAGACGCCGCTCAGCAAACGCTTCCTCCTGCGCCGACGCCATGTCCCGGTGTCCCCCGCATCCGCGACCCTCCTGTCTTCACCGGCGCGGTTGGCACTGACGTCGAGGACTGGCTCGCCATTTACGAACGCGTGAGCGTCCTGAATAAATGGGACGAGGCAGGCAAACTCAGCAACCTCGTTTTCTACCTCGCGGGTGTGGCCGGCATGCGGTACAACAACCACGCATCCGATTTCCCGACTTGGTCCGCTTTAAGACCGCCGTCGTCGACGTGTTCGGCCGTCCTGCCGTACGTAAGCTGCAAGCCGAGCAGCGTTTGCGTGAACGAGCACAGCAGTCCGGCGAGTCCTTCACCAGCTACATCGAGGACACCCTCGACTTGTGCAAGAAAGTGGACGCGAGCATGTCGGAGTCGGACAGAATCACGCATGTTCTCAAAGGCATCGCCGACGATGCCTTCACCATGCTCCTCGCCAAGAACCCTCGCACTGTGGCAGAGGCCATTACGCTGTGTCAAAGTTACGAGGAGCTGCGCCGGCAGCGCTTGATGACCCGTCGACCGCCGTCACGCGACGCTGACCTCGCGGGCTTGTCGGCCGTTTCTGGCCACCCCTCCTTGCTCGCCGAAATCAAGTCGTTCGTGCGTGAGGAAATTGCCCGCCAGATCTCTTTACTGGCTTTCGCTCCACCGCAACATGTCGAACAGCCATCAACTACGCTTCTGCCTCCCCTCCGCCGAGCGATTCAGCAGGAAATCGCGGAGGTCATGCCTGAGTACCACCAGCCGCCTCCAGTACCTGCGCCACTAAGCTACGCACAAGTTGTAGCCAGGCCACCCCCCACCGATTCCTGTGGCCGGCCCGCTTAGTTACACCGAAGCCGTCGCCAGACCCCAAGCGTTCGACGCAACTGTGCCGCATACATACGCCGACGTCGTCCACGTGCCCCGACTGCCGCCCACCATGCAGTCATATCAGCAGCCGCCTCGCCCATCGCGTTCTGCGACATGGATGGGACCCGCGAACCGATGGCGCACTTCCGACAACCGCCCCATCTGCTTTGCCTGCGGTTGCGCCGGTCCACGCTATTGCAATCGCGTGCAGCAACCTCGGGTCGCATCCAACCTTCCCAGCGAATCCAGCCGCTCTTATTATGACCAACCGCCACCTATGTCACCAACGTCCGGCCCCGCGCCATCTACACGCCGTTCACAGTCTCCTCGACGTCGCTCACTGTCGCCGATGCGGCCACGTCCGCCCGCACGCGACCAGGAAAACTAGTCGTCGCAGTCCACGAGGCAAGGGCTGCGACGTTGTCGAACTGCGAAAGCCCTCAGAGAAGCCCATCGAACGTAATAGACGTGTTTGTGGACGGTGTTCGCGCATCTGCCCTTGTAGATACTGGAGCCGCCGTATCCGTCATGGACGCAAAACTTAGCCCATTACTGCGCAAAGTGACGACGCCACTTTCCGGGCTCTCCCTCCGTACAGCCAGCGCCCAAAGCATTCACCCTACAGCGGTGTGCACAGCCCGCCTCATGATTCAGGACGCGATGTACGCCGTCGAATTGATCATAATTCCTGCATGCTCTCACGACGTCATCCTAGGATGGGATTTTCTCTCACGCCACGACGCCGTCATTCATTACGCACCAGCTGAAATAGAGCTCTCACCATTCGCTGATTTGACGCCGGCCGACAGTCCATCGGCTGCAAGCAAGGTACTCGTCAGAGACGACACCAAAGTGCCTGCAAACTCGTTAACGGCGGTGTCGGTCTCCTGCGCCAGTCTTTCCGACACCGTTGCACTTTTCTCGCCATCTGACCGTGTTTTCATGAGGAAAGGCTTGCTGGTTCCTTTCGCGACCGTTCAAGTCACTCACGGCAGCACCTCTATTTTTGTTACGAACTCATCCCCGTACAGTGTTACGTTGGTGCGAGGGGAATGTCTCGGCAGCGTGGAACCCATCGAAGACGCACAAGTTATGGATGAACCCTACGACACGCACTGCCCAAGTTCCGGTACGCTCAGTGCTGTTTCTACATCTGCTTCATCATCTGCTGATGTATTTGGTTCCTCAATTCCCGACAACCTTACGCCGGACCAGCGTTCCCAGCTTCTGGGCCTGTTGGAAGAATTTCGCTCTTCTTTCGATGTTGCTCAACCTTCACTCGGCCGCACGTCCGCCGTTACGCATCACATCGACACAGGCGCCCAACCACCACTGCGGCAACGTCCATATCGCGTATCTCCCACAGAACGCCGTGTAATCAACGAGCAAGTCGACGACATGCTTCGACGCGATGTTATTCGACCCTCTAACAGCCCCTGGGCGTCTCCTGTCGTTCTCGTTGCGAAGAAGGACGGTTCTGTGCGGTTCTGTGTGGACTACCGACGGCTCAACAAGATTACCCGTAAGGACGTGTATCCGCTACCGCGAATAGACGACGCGATTGACAGCCTGCAAGGAGCAGAATTCTTTTCATCTCTCGATTTGCGCTCAGGGTACTGGCAAGTACCTATGGCTGAAGGCGCTCGACCGAAGACCGCCTTTGTCACGCCCGACGGCTTGTACGAATTCAACGTCATGCCGTTTGGGCTGTGCAATGCGCCCGCCACCTTTGAGCGCATGATGGATACCGTTCTGCGCAACCTGAAATGGCACACGTGCCTGTGCTACCTCGACGGATGTCGTCGTTTTCGCTCCGGACTTCTCCACGCATCTTCAACGCCTGCGACATGTTTTGACGCGCTTGAGTGACGCCGGTCTGCAACTGAACCTAAAGAAGTGCCGATTTGCAGCACGGCAGCTGACAATACTCGGCTACGTTGTGTCCAAGGACGGAATTCTCCCCGATCCAGCCAAGCTTCGGGCCGTGACCGAGTTCCCCAAGCCGACGTCCGTCAAGGAACTGCGCAGTTTAGTAGGCCTGTGTTCCTACTTTCGGCGCTTCATTCGAAACTTCGCGACTATCATATCGCCGCTGACGAAGCTCCTCGGAAGTAACGGGCCTCTCCATTCCTGGTCGTCAAAGTGCGACGACGCTTTCGCAACGCTCCGTCGTTTGTTGACGTCGCCTCCCATACTACGCCACTACGACCCTACGGCCCCTACAGAGGTGCATACGGACGCCAGTGGTGTTGGCCTCGGCGCTGTCCTTGCGCAGCGCAAACCAGGGTTCCCGGAATATGTCGTGGCGTATGCAAGCCGTACGCTTACAAAAGCCGAGACCAATTACACCGTCACGGAGAAAGAATGCCTGGCAATCATCTGGGCCCTTACGAAGTTCCGACGTTATTTGTATGGTCGCCCATTTGATGTCGTCACCGACCATCACGCACTGTGCTGGTTGTCGTCATTGAAGGATCCCTCAGGCCGTCTCGCCCGTTGGGCGCTTCGCCTGCAAGACTACGACATCCGCGTGCTGTACCGCAACGGACGCCAGCATGCTGACGCCGACGCCCTGTCGCGCTCTCCCTTGCCTGACGACAATGCCCACAGCTCAGCGTCTCCGGGGTATCGAAGACTTACCACCGCATTCGCCAACGGTACTTTTGGCGAGGAATGTACCGCTACGTGCAGAAATTCGTTCGCTCCTGCATAGATTGTCAGCGCCGCAAAACTTCAACGCACCTGTCGCCGGCAGGTCTGAAACCTCTACCTTGCCCTGACCGGCCGTTTGGGCGCGTTGGTATCGATTTGTATGGGCCACTTCCGCTAACGTCCGCTGGTAACCGCTGGGCCATCGTCGCTGTAGACCACCTCACGCGATACGCCGAAAGCCCCGCCCTCCCCGCGGCTACGGCGCGTGATGTGACCTCCTTCCTGCTCCAACGATTCATGCTGCGTCATGGTCCACCACAGGAACTGCTCAGTGATCGAGGCCGTGTTTTCCTGTCCGAAGTCGTCGAAGCCATTCTCAAAGAGTGCAACGTTGTTCACCGCAAGACTGCTGCTTACCACCCGCAGACGAATGGCCTCACCGAACGCTTCAACCGTACGCTCGGCGACATGCTCTCCATGTACGTCGCCGCCGATCACACAAATTGGGATGCCATTCTGCCGTTCGTCACCTACGCCTATAATACCGCCCCTCAGAGTACTACTGGTTTTTCACCGTTCTTCTTATTATATGGAAGGCACCCGTCGCACACCATCGACACGATACTTCCATACAAGCCGGATCCATCTGAGTGTGCGCCTATTTCTGACACAGCCAGGCTTGCTGAAGAGTGTCGAGAACTTGCCAAGACCTTTACTACACATGATCAAGAGCGGCAGAAGAGCATTCGCGCTGACACCAGCACTTCTGCGCCCACGTTCCTCCCTGGAGCGCTCGTATGGCTCTCGATCCCTACCACTGCAACTGGCCTCTCTTCAACATTTGCGGTGGCGCTGAACACACCTTTGCGGTGGCGCTGAGCCACCGCAAATTATCAGCGCTCTTTGCTTCACCCGCACCGCTTGCCGCCCCCTCCAGAGGACCCACTACCCCGTTCTAGTACACTCTATAGTATGGGCGCTGGGGTAAGGTATTCTGGAATTCCAGAGGTATTCCTCTGGAATCTGTATTAACTCTAAGAGTAGAATGCCTGCTTCCCACTTAAAACACTCGGGTTCGAATTGCGGCTTTAAATGGTGGGTCTTATTTTTAGTGTCAATTGTTTTTTATTTCCTTATGTTCTTCAAACTAGCTTCATTTGCTACGTATTACTACACGAGTAACTTGAAAGGTCAAGTAAAATACAATTTGACAATGAGCGTAATTATTTGCAGCGCATTCATTAAAAACACAAACAAAGGTATGGCGTCAGAGATTTTTGTGAATAGGAGAGACGGCTTACCTGTGTTTGATAGGCTTTCTTCGGTTACCATACGCTGGCTCTCAGCAAAAGAAAATTTAAAGTCGACATTCGGTCAGCGGAAATAGCGAAGGCTTGAATGCTGTAATAAGAGCACATCCAAATTGTATTGTGTCATCTTGAGCGATGAAATTCCTTTCCCGGCAGTTGAATAGAAGGCCGTTGGATCGTGCTCTTAGAGCGCGCTTAATCTATTTGTTGAATAGCATGCGGTAGCGCTGCAATATTTACGATCACTGTCAAATTTCTTGTATTTTACTTCACATTTCGCGTTACTTTTTGTGACAATACGTAGCAACTGAAGCGAATTCTAAGAGAGAAAAAGAAAGAGAAAACCAGTACAACTGTAACAAGTGGCACTAAAACAAAAACCCACCCTCTAGAAGTGAAATTCGAACCCGGCTCATTTAAGTGGGCAGCGGGAATTTTACCTCTGCTCCACTTTGGTAGAGCCGCGCGCCGATACACTGACGATACATTGTAGCCTCCCGATCGCCGGCTACTGATACATTACGGGCTACCGATGCGTAGTTTAATAATTGTTGGGGCTTAACGTCCCAAAGTGACGATATGATTATGAGAGACGCCGTAGTGGAGGGCTCAGAAAATTTTGACCACCTGGGGTTCTTTAACGTGCACCTAAATATAAATACACGGGCCTCAAGCACTTTCGCCTCCTCTGAAAATGCGGCCGCTGCGGCCGGGATTCGACACCGCGACCTGCGGATGAGCAGTTGAGCACCATAACCGCCGTGGTGGGTGCCGATGTGTAATTCGCATGTCGATGTCACAGATATGTATATATGCGCAAATACCTATCTTCTATTACCTCCCGTGATTAATAATGTCGCATACTGGACATGAAATACCGTGACAGCGTCAAAAATGTATCCTTTTTTATTGCGCCACCCCTTCAGGGCCTCCTACAAACGGGACGTCATGCGTAAGCGGAGGCCATACCTAGCCAGGAAAATTTTGAAGTATACAAACAAACAAACAAACAAACAAACTTCCTCAAACAAGAGGAGCGTTTGATCAAGCGGTTAAAAAAAACTGCAAGTTTTCGCTGGTGCTTCAGCGGGTGAGGGCATCAGTTTGATGTACAAGCACAGCGGTATTGTGCGGGAAGCCCGCAATTGGTAAAGCTGGCACTACCGTCGGCGTGACTTTCTGGGTAGGATCAGCGGCGGCGTCGTCTGCTTCGGCAGCACCGACGCGCGCTGAAAACGAAATTTTGGAATGCCAACTGCGCTGTCATG
Source organism: Rhipicephalus appendiculatus (assembly GCA_030522465.1). Classification (NCBI taxonomy): domain Eukaryota; kingdom Metazoa; phylum Arthropoda; class Arachnida; order Ixodida; family Ixodidae; genus Rhipicephalus; species Rhipicephalus appendiculatus. The sequence goes on from JALIZH010015560.1 coordinate 133,426, forward strand.
AAGATTAAATAGGGAGGTTTTCCCGCTTCGGCTTCGCGCTTGAAAATAGTTGAGAGCATTGCAATATGAAGTGGCTGTCTCTGAAGGCGTTTTTTGTGCAGTACGTACACAACGGAGCCCGACGACAGCCTTCACAGGGGTCGTCAGGCTAAGAACCTGCGTGAAACTAGGATTTTGAAACTTCGAAATGATGAACAGCCATCGGCTACAACACGCGCGTGCAGCCAGCTCTTCCGCGTGCCAAATATCTGCTTCGGCGGGGGCATGCAATGTTCGGTTAGTAGCAGAGAGCGCTCACCGAGACGCTTGCCCGTGCACGCTGGTTGGCGTATGACGCTTTGCTCCCACGAACTGCCCATATGTTAGGCTTAGCAGTGGTGTCAGAATTCCCGACGAAATGTACCAAGGCGCTCAAGTTTCTTATCTAAAATCAGAGACACAAACGGGGATCTCTATGGTAAAGTCATCTATTTGAAACACCACTTCTTGACACATATCTGCAAAGGTGATGGTGCTTTACTCACCCCCGGTCCAATAAAAAAATGAAGAAGGCAACAGCCCAACAAATAGCCGACGACGTTTGTTCAGTTGAAACATCCTTCCCTGCATGCCATAGGGAACCGAAACCGGGCATGTAGGGAAGAACAAGCCCCTTAGGGTAAGTTCTATCTTGATCATCCCTGGAGCATCATCATCGTCATCATTCCGACACAGTCTTCTGACGACGTTAGCAGAGCTGAAACCCCCTTCCCTACATGCCCGGTTTCAGGCTTGGCACCACTAGTGCATCATCAAAGAAATCTCTCTCAAAACAATGTGGCAAATCACCTTGCTTGCTTGCTTGACCCTTTGTTGTGGCTCTTACCCATTAAGGGGGATTGGCCAAGAAGCCGGCGGTTAATGTAAGTGCAAAAATTAAGTGATATGCAGGGGAAAAGGAAAAATGATTTTTTAATAGAATGTGGTAATTTTTGATACAAAGAAAAATTATAAAAAAGACAAAGAAATAGATTGACAGGATTTGTGGAATGATTCAAAATTATTCATATTACATGATTCTTTGGTAAGTTAAATTAATCCTGCGTAATATATAAATGCTGAATTTAAGCTTAGCTTGGGAAGATAGCTGATCAGTGACTTAGCAAGGTAATTGCCTTGTGTCACCCAGGAATTCACATAGGGCCCCGCAGACGTTCCTGTCGCTAAATTCCAATGAAGCAGCCCCCAAGGACAATATTCGGAGTACTAAGTGGAATTCCTAATTTTAGGGGCGAGGATCCTTAGGGTGTGGGTCTGTCCCTCCTCTGTAGTCGTAGTAGTAGTAGTAGGTAGGTAGGTAGGTAGGTAGGTAGGTAGCCACGTATAGTGGAATGTGCCCACTCCACGTGATAAAGATGACGATGACGCAGTATAGTGGAATGTACCCACTACACGTGATAACGATGAAGTATAAGCGCGTTCCAGTATAGTGGATTTTGAAGCCATGTTTAAACTGCGCGAAGACGACAACACGTTAGACACATAGAACACGCACACACGAAGCGCAGACTTCCAACTGTGTTTATTTCATGAAGG